>JAPYXV010000016.1:521296-616374 GCA_028533065.1 Trachops cirrhosus | reverse complement strand
ACTGATCTACACTGTAAGGACTCTGAACTTGCCCAAGAGCTTTGCTGTCAGATCACGAAACATTGGTTCTGTGGGGTTTGGTCTTTCCAGGTTGAGGTTACACTGTTCGCATTGCTGTAAAATACTTAGAGGACCAAAGAAACTGAGCATTTAATGAAAATGTTGGATTTTATAGGTGGGTCATTCTAGGTGTGCTCTTAAACTATAGGGGAAACAGAGTACATGAGCAAAATCTTGCACTGACACTTAAGCCTGACTACTGCTTAATTATCTGCAGATAGTGTCACTCTACATGCCAATTTTTCATGGTGTGAACCTCCTAGGTGATGACCTGTATTCTACAGTTGCAGCTCTAATCACAGGCTCCAAAAGCATCACCAGATGTCCTGTCTTCAGCTTGGCATTTTACTTCCAAGGCCAGTGAATATCCTTGACCTATGTTACAGTCTACGAGTTTAAAATATCTCTGAGTGCTGCAATTACTCAGAAACTGGAGAACACTGTGGACTGGATATTGTGTGTTGTTGAGGACACTGCAGGTGCTGGACGAGCCTAGGCATATCTGAGCAAGGCATAGTTTGGACTAGTCCAGTAGGTTAGAATACTGAATATGCTTGGAACTGGTATTTGGGAATATGACTGATGCTAGAAGTAATCAGTGTGTTTGAGAACTCTGCAGATGCTGAAATAGAGCAGATGATTCTGAACAAATGGTAGCTTTGACATGACAGGTGCAACATATCACTGCTGAGTCAGTTACTCTGAGTTTTAGAGAACACTAAGATGCTAGGTACAGTCTGGCTTTCTTTGATCATTGTTGATGCTGTGTTTATGGAGGTGCTTGAGCCATTTGTAGGTGCTTCGATATTTAGGTGTTGAGAACACTAACTATCCTGGATGACTCAATGGGCATGGCTGTGTCAGAAATGCTGAGTGTTGTGAATAAGGTGTATGCTGGGATTTTAGAGATGTTTGGGAACTCCAAAGATTCCAGGAAACTGCAGGTGTTGGTGAACATAAACCTCCTTGGAGAAACGACATTTCTGAGAACAATGCAGATGCTGGAACAGTCCAGGGGATTACAAACTTGCAGAGGCAGTGTTATTCCAGTTGTAAGAAAATTTTGCAATAGCTGGCAAGCTGGGAGGTTGGGAAATGTGAAGGATGCTAAAGTTATCCAGGTGTTTGTGAATAGGCGCTTCTCGCAGAGAGTGTTTCCTTGAGATCTTTGGGGACAGGTGGTTTGTCCCAGACTGTGAAGATATTGGAGATAACTTGAGAAATGCATGTGTTTGAGTAGAGACTCTGGGAGAGTGCAGATTTGAATCACCTAAGACACTGGAAACTTCCTTGAATTTAAAGACGTAACACTCAAGGTAGTCATCCAGGTATATGAAAACTGACAAGGGGCTGTGTGTATCCCACGGCTTTTGGAACAATGCAAATATTATGAAACACCATGTACCTGACAAAACAGAGATTCTGAAAAATCTTGGTGTTTAGAAAATTGCATATGATTGAAATGGTACAGAGTTTGTGGACAGATTAAGATGGAGAGAGTACAGGTGTTTGAGGTCATTGAAGATGCCTGTAAATTCCAGGTGTTCAGATGATTCCACGCCTTATGCTAGTCCAATAGTGTGGAAACCATCGACACTGTGAGAATTTAGATGTATGAGAACATTACCATTCCTTTAATTTTACAGATGTACGGTGACCCCATAGACATTTCGATAGTTCAGATGCTTGGGACACTGCACTCACTTGGATTATTCAGGATTCTACGAATGTGCCTGAAGTTGGGTATATCCAGACATTTCAGTAGCATAAATAGTAATATTCCAGGTGAGTTGGATCACTGCTGAGGCTGAAATACAACACGTGTCTGAGAACCCTTTACTTGGTATAAATAGTTGAGGTATTTGAGGACAATGTACAGGTGCTTGAGGTCTTGCAGGACCCTGGAAGGCCAGCTGTTACAAAACATTCCAAATCCAAATATACTCCATTGAATCCATAATTTGCAGGTATTGAGATATTTCATTTGTTTGTGAACACTGCAGCTTTTGGAATATCAGCTGAGTTTGAGAACTTGCAAACCCTGGGATCGTGTCGAAATATGAGAGTGTTGAAGTTGCCACGAATGGCTAGGTGTCTGACGACCCTGGAGACGTTAGGAATACTGCAGGTGTTTGAAAACTTTGACTGCACTGATATACCTCTGGTGCTCAGAAACAGTGTAGGGCCACAATGACCCAGGTGATGGAAAACATTTCAGACTTAGGGATAGTGTAGATGTGTCAAGGAAAATATGGCAAGATGTTGAATGTGACTGACCACACTCCAGATGCAGGGGAGTCACTAATTTGAGATCACAAGAAATGCTGCCATAGTCCAGGTTTTTTAGAACATTTTATACACTGGCACAGACCAGGTGTTGCAAAGCTGTGATGAAGATGTGATATGCCAGGATTTTGAGACTTACAAATGCTCAGATTTGTCCAAGACTTTGAGAACACTGAAGATGATCGTATATTCACAGTGTGATGTCTCCTCCTGTTGGTGCACATCTTCAAACACTGGAATGTCCAGCTTCTTGAGAGTATTGACAATATGTGGACACAGATGGTGTTCAGGTGTCTGAGATCAGTTCAGGACCTCATGCTGTCTAGGTGAATAGGGAAATTTCAGATGCTTAGTGAGCACATGAATTTAAGAATTGGAGTAGGATAAGGTGTTTTTGTGTCCTCAGACAATCTCATCAATGTCTAGTTCAGTGATTGGAACACTGTGAACATTGGAATGGCTTAGATCTTGGTAAGCAACATGACACTGAGATACTCCAGTTTTAGAAAACCTGTAGGTGGTGCGACTGTCTACCTGTGGGCTTACAATGAAGATTTTGTGACAGATCACGTGTTTGAGAAGGGTGACATGATCAATTGGTAGGTGTGTTTGAAAACATGTCCACCACTACCCGTGGATAGATAAGCTGTGTGTGCACAGAAAGGATTTTGAAGGAGTTTCGGTTCAGGGAACTACGTTTATGTTCCGAACAGTCCATTTATTTCAGAATGCTGCCAACTTGAGATAGTCTGGAACTTGGAGACCCTCCACAACTGCAAACTGTTGAAAACAATTAGTTGACAAAGAGCTGGAATGGCGATCATTTTAGAATCAGGTATTTCAAAGTGTTTGACATCCCTAAAGATGCTAAAAATAAATGTGTACAGTGAAGCACCTCTTACATGCCAGGGGTATGCGAATATTGAAGCAGTTATGTATTGCATATCTTGTAATATTACAGAGCTGACATACACTAGAACATCATAAGGAAAAGAGATCGGTAACAACCTGACTATATAGAAATTTTCAGACACTGGGATAAGTTCAAGGCTTGGCAGCATTGCAAATGCTAGGTAGACCCAGTGTTTGAAGTGTCACAGCTATAGGGACATCCAGGTGTTTAATGAGCAGTTTGGATTCTGGATAGTCCAGAGATCGATACCACTGATGGCAAAGGTTTAATTCAGACGTTTCAGAAGAAAAAGGCACTGGAAATAACCAGTAGATGGAAAACATTGCACACACTGTATAATTCCATGTGTTGGAGAACACTGGTGACATTGGGATAGACAAGGTTTCTGCAGAGGAAAACGTGCTGGGCTAAGTCACAGTTTTCAAGATAGTTCATTTCAGGGGTAATTCTAGTCATTTGAGAGCATTGCTGAATGCTGCCATGTTCAGGAGACTGAGCACTTTGCATATGCTGTGTTAGCCCAGATAATGGTAACATTGTTAAGGGTGGTACACTTCTGTGTGTGAAACCATGAAGTCACTGAAGTGCTCTTTGTGTTTGAGAATACAGCATACACTGAAATACTACAGATGTGTGAGGACAGTAAGGCATGTTCATATTGCAGGCTGCTGTGAATACACTGACCATAGCGGACATCAGCATTTCTGAATAGTGAAGAGGACTTCCAAAGTCCAGTGACTGGAAACATAACACATGCCAAGGGAGTATAGCTGTTGGAAAATACTTCAGGTAATGACGTCAAACCGTTCATTCTTTGCATGCTCATGGAAAGACAGTTTTCGATTTAGAAGTATTTCAATTCTGGCATAGTCTAGGATAATGAGAACACTGCAGAGACAGGAATGTTCCAGGTGTCTGACAACAGTTCATGGGAGGGCACTTTCCAGGTGTCTCAGCATTTTGCATTCACTGTGATCATCCCTGTGTTTGTAAATAATGAAGATGCTGGAATTCTCAGAGTGTTTGTGAACACTTCAAAAAGTGTGAAATTCCCAGTGGTGTAGAACATTCAGATACCATCATCACTCTGGAGTTACAGAACTTGGCATATGCTCACAATGGTGCAGCCGCATGAGATCTGTAAATGTAGTGTAAGGCCTGGCTTTGCAGAACCCTCAAAAGGCTGGAGTACTGAAGATGCTTCAATCACCCAGCAGTGTGATAATATTAGTGTCACATAGATGGCTCAAGTGCTTCAGATTACTGAAGAGGCCCACATTGTCAAGATGACTGAGGTCACTAAGGGGATTAGGCAGGTGATGGAGAACTCTGTAAATGCTGCCATTGTCAGGGGGTTTGGAAACAATGTTGATGTTTGCATATTCCACGTGATAGACAACAACGAAGAAGCCGGGTCCATCCATGTGTTTGAAAAGAACAAAGGCAGCGTCCTAACCCTGATGTCAGAGAACTTTGTATGTGCTAGAATAGTCAAAGTGTTTGAGGACATAGACACATAGTTAAAATATTGGTGAATGAGAACAACGCAGACCCTAATGGAGCTCAGATAGTAGAGAACATGCACATGATGTGGTAATTTTCAGTCTTGAAGACACTGAAGAAGGCGGTACAACCCTCATGTGTGCAGCCAATGTTGGTGCTGGAATAGACCTGGTAGGGGAAAAGACTGCAGATGCAGGAAAATCCATGAGGGAGGAATATTTCTGCTATGGGGATACTCAGATGTTTGAAACCTTGAAGTCTCTGCAGTCATTCCCTGGTTGCAAGCTTTGAAGCTGTTGATTACTCATGGTATTTAGGAACAGTGCTCACCATAGTGTAGTTCACATGCATGATAAAAAAAGACACAGGGAAAGTCCAAATGTCTGAAAACACTACAAACTGTGTATTATTCAGTATGTCTGAGGAAGTTTAAGTTTTTGTTTTTTTCCAGAATTTGGGGATCACAAAGAACTTGTGATGGTGTTGGGCATCAGACACTATAGAGCAGTTATCAAACTGTCCTATGAGAATTCTGCACATGCACTGATTGTCCAAGTGTTTGAGCACATTGCAAATTATGCCATTAATCCAGGTGTTGGAGGAAAAACTCCAGGATAGGTCTGGATTTGCAACATGGAAGATACTGTCATTGTCCTGGCATTTGGTAACAAGGCAGTGGCCTGATCATCCTTGGGGTTCAGATCACTGATGCACTTTCCTGCCAACTTCCTGGTGATTGAAAAGGCCAAATATGCTTAGATAGCCCATGAGTTGGAGGTCCCTGCGAACACTACAGTAATAACATATCTGGGAACAGTGCTGAGGCTGGGAATGGCCAGGTATTATAGAACACATCAGAAGCTTGGATCTTCCAATTGGATAGAGGACCCTGAAGACTGTGGGATAGTTCGAGTGTTTGGGTACATTGTGAACACTGGGAAAGATATAAGGGTGAAAGTGCTGCAGATGCTGGTATAGCCCATGTATTTGACAACAAAGTTTTCCAGCATATGGCTCCTAATTCACAGTTATTCAAAGGCATAGATACTTCAGGTTTTTAGAGCTGGGAATAAGCTGCAAGAGCCCAGTGGATTGAAGTCATTTCCAGGGCAGTATATAGCCCAGTATGGGTGACACCTACAAAGGGGGGTAAAATTCTGATCTTTGAGAACCCTTAAGATGATGAAGTAACGTGGGATTTCATGGTTTGTGGACACCTCTATAGAGCAGATATATGTGAACAATGAGACATTGAGATTCTTCAGGTTTTTAAAACACTGCAGGCAATGGGAGAGTGCAGATATTCCACGTCCCTGAACATGCTTGGATAATTCAGGTGTCTGACAACACAACAGATGCTGAATTGAACCAGGGGATTCAGAATATTTATGACACTGAATCAAGGTGCAGGGGAACATTGGAATTCCATTGAAAGTTAATGTGCTTCACAACACAAAAGACCTGCAGATAGGATAGGTGCATGGGAACATTTCAGAATCATGGATAGTCCAGATATGTGACAACATATAGATGTTGTGATACTACAGACTTCTTCTTACGATGCTACCTCAGGCATAGTCACATCGTTATAACAGCAAGAGATGCTCAGAATAGACCTTGTGTTTGATAATATTGCAGAAGTTGGAAGTAGTGCATGTGTGTGAGTGCACTGGGGAAGGTGGGATAGTCCTGGTGCTACAAAGAACAGAAAAGTATGGAAAAACTCCAGCGTCTGAAAATATTCATTCAAGTTGAAGAGAACAGAATCTGCTGAGTCACTCTCTGTGTTTCAAAACATGCTGCCCTAGAGACAGATCAGGTATTTGAAAACACAAAATAATTGGTATATCCATGGCTTGCTAACTTTGAAGACATTGTACTACTCATAGTGATGTTAATGGTTGAGAATTGCAGTCCTTGCTATTTTCCAAAAACCTGAGAGTCAGATAATGCTGGAATGCCCTTGGCATTTGAAATACTTCAGTGCTGGCAAAACCTAGCAGAGTGAAAACTCTTCAGACACGAGATGGTCCAGTTTTAAATGCTGCCAATATGGGAGTAACTAAGTTTTAGGACAGACCTTCGGTAGTCCAGTGTTTCAATCATTGCAGATGGTGGGATCTGTTGGTGATGATAATACTGCACTCACTGAGAAGCCTCATGCTGTGAGACACCTGAGGTCCTTGGGATGTCCAAGTGTTTGAGAACATTAAAGATGAAAGAAGAGTCCAAGTGCTGGAGAACACTGCTGGGCTGGAATACTGATTACCTTGGGTACATTGCTGGTGGCATTATAGCTCATGAGTTCAAGTACACTGTGGAAGCAGGGATAGCTCATGTGTTTCAGAATATTGAAGAAGGGGGATAATCTTTGTTTTGGAAAACAATGAAGATGGGTACAATTCCAGGTGGTTGGGAATATTGAGAGAACTACAATAGTGTAAGTATTCGTAAACTCTACAGATCTGGGAAAGCAGGGAAGTTTGGAATGTCTCAGATTATGGATTCATTCAGATATTGAGCAGGTGAAGATAACGAAATTACTCAAATATTTCAAAACACTGCAAACGAAGGGATAGATGACTCATTTGAGAACAAAAATATTTTTGCGTACTCAAAATGTTGGGGGCACTCTTTACCTTGGGGTATGTCATCTGCCTAGAAAACTAAAGAGGAAAGCAATAGCCAGGGATTTCGGGAACATTGCTCGTGCTTCTTCTAGCAAAAACGTTCTTCAACCTTCCAGATGTTGCTTTAGGGTGTGCAGGTGATTAAGAATAGAAAAGACATTTGTGGAGTATTTATTTTTGACAGTATTTCAGGTGCTGGGTCAGTAATTGTTTGAGAAGAATACACCCTGTCAAACAGCTGTAGCTGGAAAACAATGCAGATACTGGGATATACCATGTGTTTGAGATCCTTGAAGGGCTATCCTACTCAAGCTCTCTGACACCATTACACATGCTGATGGATACTGCAGAAGACTGACATCTTTAGAGATGGTGGGAGAGTACAGGTGAGTGAGAGCACAATTGGTGGTGTAATAGTCCAGGTGTTTGAGAACACTGGAGATGCTGTGGAGTTTGCTGTGTTTTAAAAAAACTGCAGGTGCTTAGAATAGTACTGTGTGTGAGATCTTTGAAGATCCTGGGTAATTTCTGGTCTATCAGAACACTGACAAAGCTGGTATAGATCAGGAGTTTGAGAACATTGATGATGGTGAGGTATTCCAGATGTAGAAGAATATAGCGAGGATTGGGATCATCCAGATGTTGGAGATCCAGTTGATTCAGCGACCTGGAGGGAATCAATGTACTATGGCAGAATCAGGTTTAAGTGAGGTAGTTCAAACACAGGTAGTGAGCGTGGTTTAAGTGAGAAGACAGAAGAGGTCATGAAAAGCCCAAGTGCATTTGAAGGATACAGACAGTAGTCCAGCTCATGCTTTCAAGAACTCAGGAGGCAATGCACCCTTGTGAGAGTTTTGGAATATGAAAGATGGAAAAAGAGCATAGGCATTTGAAATAAAGTGAAACTGATTTCTTCCCAGGTTTTGTAAACACTGCAGAAGGTGGGATAGTGAAGTTTCTATCAGGTGTTTTTGGTAACTGGAGAGTTAAAGATGTCCGAGCCTCTGTACTCTCCAATGACTCTGTCTGTTGCAGGTCCATGGAAACACTGCAGACTTTCAGTGTTTGAGAACATTGCAGGTGCTGACTCAGTCCTCATTTATAGCACATGGCATATGTTGGGAGGAATCCAGGTCTTGGCAACAGCAGAGAATCTGTATACTCCATGTGTTGGTATCACGGGTGAGAACATTACAGTCCATGGGATCCCCATAATACTGACAAGAAAAATTTCTTGAGTTATGTGACACAGAACTCTGAGAGAGGCTTGTAATTCTCTATATTATTCAGAACACTGTAAAATCTGTTAGCACCTAATAATCAGAGAACACTGGAGATGTTGAAATATGGTGGATGTTCCCCCATGTCACAGGGCTTGAAGGGATTCAGGTGTTTGTATAGAGAAATGTGTAGAGGTACTCCAGGTGTTGGAGGACACTGGGGAGTCTGAAATACACCAACTGTTTGAGAATACGAAACTTGCTGGGGATATTTTATGTGTCTAAAACCCTTTAAGATGATGGATTGCAGAGATGTTTTACAACTTTGACACTTTGGGAGTCCAAGATTTTGAAACTTTGCAGGCACAGTGAATTTTGGGTATGTTTGAGAACATGGTCGATGCAGCGTGATGTATTTGTTTGACAACATTGAATAGGAGGCAAGGTGTTGGAGAACATTACACATTTTGAGATAACTGAAACACTGCCAACACTGCTCTAATTGGATGTTTGATACCTTGTACTTGCCAAGATATGCTTGTGTTTTGGAAACTCTGAAGTTGCTGGGATACTCCACAGCTGAGATCATCACAGATGCTGATATAGCACAGGTACTGGGGAAAATAGCTCGTGCTGTAATTGCCCCCTTGTTTAAAAGCTTTGACAAAGCAAGGGTAGTCAAGTAGTTTTAAACATTGCAGTTTCAGCCATTGTCCAGCTGTTTTTCAACAATGACTACGGTTTATCATCCACAAGTTTGAGAACATAGCTGATAGTGGGACACTACCTATGATTTGAGAGAAAGAGCACCAGGATAATCCAGGTGCTGCAAATACACCAAATGCTGAACCATTTGATGTGGTAAGTAGGGGTGATTGCGTGTGTAGTGATTGAGTAGTCTTTGAACGTGAGGATAATGGGATAGTCTTAGTGTTTTCGATCCTGAAGACCTGGCATAGTCATGTAGCTGAAGATTGTTGCTAACACTGGATTGTTCAGGCACAAAGAACATTGCAGGAGATGTGGTTAACCATGGTGTGTGAAACAAATGCTGAGATATTCCATGCTTTCAAGCACTGAAGATGCTAAGATACACCAATGTTTGATAACATCGCAGTGTGGGTTATGGCTTTTATAATTCACTCTTAGAGCGGTGGATTTCTTCAGATGTTTGAGGACACTGAAGATGAGGGAACAGCCTGGGTGGTGGAGAACAGGGCAAATGTTTGAATAGCCCATATAAATGAGAACATTGGTGGTGATGGGAAGCCCATGTGTTAGAGGCCAAAGCAGAAGCTAGAATCCTTAAATGGTTGAGAAGATTCAAGATTCTGTGATAATCCTGGTGTCTGTCAACAGTGAAGTGGCCGAATAGTCAGGCACTTGAGAATATTACATGTGCTGATATAGAACTTTTATCTGAGCAAATGAGGATGCTGGGATACTGCATATTTTTGAAAGCAGTGCAAATACTGGCAAACTTTGAGTTTTAGACTATAAACCTGTGTGGAGAATACAAGGGTTAGGAGACATTTCTGGTGCTACATAAAACCATGAAGTTTTTGAAACATGCAGACCTTGCCGAGGCTCAGGTGTTTGAAGCAAAGGAAAAGGCTGTACAATTGAAAGTGTAGTAAAATATTGTGTACACTCAAAGAGGAAAGATGATTGAGAATCAAAAGATGCCTATTCACACGTTGCTTGGGAATAGGGAAGACACATGGATATGCCTGGTGTACAAACACCGTGCACATGATGATGACCATCCACGTGTTTGTTTGAGAGGATTGGAGGTGTTACGACATACCAGTGTCAGAAAACTGTGATGACACAAAAATGTGTGGATGTTGAGAACTTTACAGATGCTGTTGCACTGTAGAAGTTTTTGAAATCTCTACAAGTTGGAATAGAAATGGCGAGTTGTAATTCTGCAGGTGTCATGACAGTCCAGGTCTTTGTAAACAGAGAAGACACTGGAAAATCATTATGTGTCACAAATTGTTCTTCAAAATGAGTTAATGGCCCCTCATAGTTTTCCTCAATGCCTGTTCTGCATTAAAGTTTGGGGTCTGCAATAAGGGCATTTCCCAAGGCCAAGTACATTATCACTCAGAGGAATAATGGGCTCTGGTTAACTTGAAGCTTCTCTTCCTCAAGGGGTCTCAAGGTAATTCTTAATGCTTGTGTCTGGAAGTGCCAGTGGTGATACATTCAGTGACTCCAGGGAAAGAATAAGATGCCTGATACATTGTTGGCCTGACCTTACTCAACAGCACATCTCCATTGCTCAGAAGACCGAATACCTGAATGAGGACTGTCAGGTATTTTGACTTTGCACCTAATGGCAAAATGACTGCTCTGTCCTATGTATCTGTCAGTTGAGTATTCCCATGAACATGCGTGGAACCCTCCCTCTACATTCTGAACATCCACAGCGATCTAACCGACCCCGAATGAGTTGCGCATTCATATTTCGAAAACTCCTCAATAGAATACCATGCAAATGAACTCTATTTTTTTGCACCTGTGAGTATAAATCTTTAGGGCTTGGCAGGTGTGAGTGGTGTCATAATTCTTGTGCATTGACTTGTGCTGTTGTTAATCTCTCTGTTGCCTTTGGGAAGTATGACCATATGTGTTTAAATATGCATTGTGGGCCACTAGTAATGTTATGAAAAAGGCTATTACCCCAAAGTGTATATAAAACACAATGTGTTCATAACAAATATGCCAATTGATTGCTCTCATTGTGTGGTGTCTGTGCTTATTTCCTCCGGCCCTCTCCTATGGGTTCATGTCTGGATCATGAGCTGGAACAAATGTACTCTGAGTATATCACACAGTGACCTGTCCTCTCTCGCTATATGATGGAGACCATCAGGAGAATTGACTGATGGTGACAATGTATTGACGAATATCTTGTTTTCTGAGGAAACAGTGATATGAACCATGACACCTGTTGGTGTTCTCATAAATGGCTTTACCCTTAGCAGTGACTTGCACACTGGTGGTACCTGAAGTCATGGAGGGAATGGGAAATGTTGTAACCACAGTTACGAAGCAGCACCGCAATGCAAATGAGCAGGGGAATGTGAACTGTCATATGTTCCTTTTACATCTGGTCATTTGCACTACTTATGAAGTGAAAGCTGTAAAATTAATGTAATAATTGTAACAGTATCAAAGCTAATTGTTCACTCATCAAGAAACAGGGCTTCCTCTGACATGCCTGTATCTGGGGGAACACTTGCCCCCATTCCCAGGAAACTGTCAGGGGTATGAGAGAAGGGGCTGTGGCGATCCAACATCTCACATATCCACCTGTCCCTGTGCTCCCAGGCTCTCTCCACTTCTTTACTGAAAATGTCAGGGGCAGCCTGCTGTTGCCTTCCTCATGTGAGGAGCGTGGGATGAGCACCTAAGCCAGGGAAAACACCTGGCTGTTTGCACTGCTTCCTGTTTCAAAGCAGTAGTGGTCACAGGGAGAGGAGAGGGTCCTCTACAACTTGTCATGAGACAAGAGACTTGTATCCCACATATAGAAGGCACACTCATTCCTTAGAGTGTCCTGCCACTACCCGATGAATATGGGTTGCAAACTGCTGACCCATTGGTGTTAGAGGAACATAAACACCTCAGCTTCATGCACAAGGTCATTTGAAATTCGTGAAGTGTGCAAGGAAGGCTGAAACGGAAAAGCCTGATTTTATTCTGCGTTGGGTTCCAACACAAATTTCACAGTACAGGACGGCCATGTAGTTTGAAGACAGGCCTATGCAAGTGCACGGATGACAGGAGGCAAGATTAGGGGATATCTTAGTGGCTGGCAGCCAAACTAGGAAGTTGTTTTGTGGAGTGAGGTAGATTGAACCTTTTTCTACGCATATTGAATCAATGTACGGATATTGGAGGTTTTCAGGATTAGTAATGGTGCAAACGGTGGATTCTGCACCCTATTGTGTGCATCTCTGGCCCCTCTGCAATATACTGGAATTGTGCCCTTTAAACGTGTCCCAAGTTGAAGGCAAATTCCTATGAAAGTTTTGAGGTTCTCTTATGGGCGCTGCCCAGGAAAGGGAAGAATGTCAAGAAAAACATCTTTCTTTAACAATAGAGGAGAAAAACTAGGAGCAACAGTGTATAACTATTATGAAAACATAACATGTTTATGTGGACACACTTGCTCAGCTTCATCCCAGGAGAGGGACTCAGTGGACGTCATTGCATCTCATGGCAGTTGGATGTCCTGCATTTGTCATTCCATCACTGCAGAATCAGGGTGAGACAGGCTCAGTTAGCCATCATAGGATCAACATATGTTATGGATACTCACTGACTGTGTTTGCATCTGATATGTATTGAAGTCAGGCCTATGTCTAGAGATAAATCTGGCTTCACTGAGCTGTAGGCACTCAGGGTTACAAAGAGTAGATGTTTACCACATCCCCATCTGCAGTCTTGCTTGTCTCTCAAGTACTGTGCCTGTGTGTATCCTGTGCCCCTTGGCCATTATGGACATTCATTCAGAATATTTTCCCATGATTGACAAAGGTTGTGCCTATCTGCTCTGCCCATAGTACGTGTTCTTTTACACAGGAGATCCATTAAAAAGCTGGGATTTAAATTTCAACAACTTAGAGTTCCAAGGTGGCCTCTGGGGTATAACATCCATGAAGTTCTGTTACAAGAATAATTCACCACAGAAGCTGCTATGTGAAGAATCACAATCACTTTGTGTACATGTAGTGTGCACAGTTTGGGCAGAGACTGTCCCCAAGATCATTTCCCAGCCAAGACTGGGCAAGGGGATTTTCCTCAGGTTTTAAGTACTGAAACGTGAGTGTATCTTGTGAACAATAGGCGGCTGTGCAATCTGAGTGGAGTAGTGTAGTCACCTGCACAAAGGGAATTGTGGAAACACTTGCAGGCTGGTCTGAATGGCCCACTCTATGTGGGGGAAGCAGAGGTGTATGACCAATGACAAAATTTGGACACAGTCCTCTCATCCCTACATATCTTTCCAGTTCCAGCATTGGCGATCAGAAAGCCTTGGCCACTCAAACTTTCTCCCCAATGACTTGTGACCTCACACCATTCTTGCCAGGTTCTCCCTCAATTTTCAATGTCAATGCAAAAGGCTGCTGTTACCCTTCCCATGGCCCCATATAAAGAAATGGATCAGAAAATTTGAGAATCTTGCTTTGGATCACACAATTGGAGGGGGTGTTTTCAAGTCTCTGACATGGTAAGGACTGAACCAGATTGCTGATGTTGGGAAAAGTGAGATGAGAAACCTGAGGGCTAGAAAGGAATGTGGCAGATCCGGTGCCCAGATGGAGCCTGGCTGGTGTCCATGTGCACAACCTTGCCCCTTCCCACCGTTCACATCTGATGCTCAGAGGTCTGAACACACCAGGACAGTATGCAGGAGAAGTCAAGGGAAGGGTGGGGTGTACTCAATAAGAGGCAAATTCCCCAATACCCAGGACGCTAGGGAAATCCCTTTCCTGATGAGTGTTCTTACATTCTCTTTTCCTGGGCAGTAAAGTAACCATATCGACTCCACACGTGGGGACTTGCTGAGGTTCAGGAGCATTGGCTGAGCTAATGTGCTCTCTATGGTCCTTCTAGAACTCTATTTCTTCAGTGATGCAGTGAATGTACTATCTTGGATTCCAGTTAATATTGCAAGGCAATTTATTGAAACACAGGGTGGAAGAAGCCTGAATTACATTGGTGTGGATATTTGTGCTGCGATTTGGGAACTATTTCTCTATCACATGGATTTTCATGGGTGTGCAGGGTTCTTTTAACAGGGGACTTGTGTACTGATGATTCTCCTGGGGAGAGTAAAGGGCCACCTCACTTCATCTGAACTCTGCTCTGACCTGGCATATCACGTGTGTGGGATATATTTGTATTGTGACATGTGAGGTGCTACTGAACGCTAATCACTAACCAACCTCCATGAAAAATTGGGCTACCTTCTCTGAGTGTCTCTTCTGGTGTCTCATGATGTATGACTTGTGTGCAAATCCTTGCCCAGAGGCCCCACGTGTGTAGTACTTCTGCCCGGTGTTTGTCTTGTGGAGTAAGCTGAGACCTGACTTCCATGAAGGACAGTCGCTACATTGAATGCATACACAGAGTTTTGTCCCTGCAGGGGTCCCCTGGTGTGTGTTGTGATTGGCCTTCACTGTAAAATGTTGCTTGCCCTCTCGGAAAACATAGGGATTCTTCCCTGATTGTGTCCTCTTTTGTCCTCCTGCAGCTGATTTCTTTGTGTATCCTATCCCACAGTATTTGCAAGCATATGTTTCTCCCCTTGAATGAGTCTGCTGGACGGTGATGACATCTGACAGCCCTCCAAATCCCAGTTCACACTCCCTACAAGGATAGGCCCTGTCCCCTGAGCATATATTCTGCAGTCTCTTCAACACTGACCCATCATTGAAGCCTTGACCACATCCTGCATAACTGATTTTTATACTTCTAGGCATTCCTCCCCGCACAAAACATACTCCTGAATCCTCTTAGTGCACTTGATCCTGCAGTGAGTTCGGGTTTTCCTCCAGAATTCTCTCGCCCTCACTAGAGCACCCCTTGGGTTCAGTGGGTGTTGTCCACAAATCCCTGGAAGGTCCCCCCTCTCTCATACTTTTAAGCACGGATTGTGTCCGTTTTTCCATCTCCTGACATTCATCCTCGTCATTCCCACTCTGTGTATCAGCATTTTTCTGCTGCTCTCTGATCCTCTGAGCAGGTTTCCACTGATTGGAGGTGTTTCCTTGCAGATGTTCCCTGGGCAATCTGAGATGGGTGACTGCGTTTCACATGTAGGCAGAGCAATTTCTTTCTGGAGAAGGCTCGAGGGCAGGATGAACAGCGGTGCATCTCTTTTTGGTGGGAATGAAAGGATTTATTGTGGTCAGTGCACATGCTAAAAAGCCTGCCAGGACCACATTCTTTGTTTCTTTATTGGAGGAACAGCCCTAGGAATCCTTCCCATTGTTGTCACAATGCAGGCTGTGTGTCCCACAAAGTGTTCCTTCACAATCTAATTTCCTTTTCGTTCCCAGTCACTGCATCATCTTCAGGGATGTACAAAGGTCACATTATTTGTGTTTTCTACCATGTTCACAGGACACGGAGTTTCTGGGAACCCCAGATTCCACTTCAAAAATTCTATGGGTGAAAGTACAATGACCTTTGCGGTGCACATGTATTTGCTAGGTTGTGTTAAAGAGAGTAACTACAAGCCTCAAGAGAAAGTCGTCTCTCTTTTCTCTCTTTTCAAAATCATAATATGAAATTATGCACTGTGGCATACCGCTCATTCAGTGTTCAAACCGGATTTGGTTCCCTGTGAAATTAATTATTCCTTGGGAGGCCATTTCAAACACTATGTATAATGGTCTCTTGAGTGTTCTCTTTTAAAGATAAGATATTTCTGTCTTACACAGAGATATACCAATCTGTACCTGAAGACTCTTCACTTGACTCATCTCAATAAGGAAAGCTTCCAGTGTCCCAGGTTATAGCATAGGCTGTAGATTTTCCATCACCTAGGCATCTATCTGACCACCATTCCTACTCTATTTGTCCAGACTGACACCTGAGTGGCTTCAGCCAGCCAGACACAGCAACTCACATCACTCATGGTCTAACCAACCCCACTCTCACAATTCCTTTGTCAAAAGGTAACGTGGGAAATATTAAGTCCTGGGTGAGGCCTTTCCTGACCATCTGACACACTGAACTGCCCCTGCCACAGCCTGCACACACAGTAATATCTACCCACTTGTCCTGCATTTATATGTTGCAAACACTAATCTCTGTATAATATTAGGACCACACTAGCACTTGTATCTGCTTATCCTGCCTTCATCTGAGAGTGGCTCAAGATTACCCCAGCACCTGGTGGGCTTATTATCAATTAAATGCACAATTCAGAAAAATGATGACTAAGAGACTATGCATATACACATTTCATTTCGATGGATGAAACATATTAAGGAAAAAGCAGGAAAAGGTTCAGAATAAATGGTTTGTGGACAAAGCTACATATTTGTTGTAACATTCTTCAGAGGGCAGAAAAACACGCCAATGCAATATGCAGGGGCATATTGATTCATGCATCTTTTGAAAAATTGGAACAAAATTTAAATGTAAATGCTGTTCCTAGTGTTAAAGGTGTATGGCCGGGAACCTTGATTTATGTAGCATGTGAGTGCAAATCGTTCTCATTTTTCATTTGAATATACTCTACTTCCGCATTAGTCCACTACAATTTCTAAGGACAGGACTCTATCTTTTTTTTTCTCGTTGAAGAAGAACAGTGGTGTCCCACATGTTCCAAGGGGAAACTCACCCTTCCACTTACCAATTCCCTTGATGACCAGCTGATGGGCATACTCGTCGGCATATCAGACCAGCAGCTCAGAACCCGGGCTGATGTCCTGGCAGGTTCTGTAGAAAATCTTCCTGTGATATTGAAAGGCCACCAGGTTGTGCTCTTCTTCATACCAGGCACAGTTCACATACGTGGGATTGAGGCAGAATGAAGGGAAAGAAACCACAGCAATGAGTACCTGACACACCACATGAAGCCCCTCACTGATTCTTAAGGTCCTCAGGCTCTGATGTAACCCACTTCCCATAACACTCCCAGGGACCCTAAAGTTCAGTTTGTGAGCCTCTGTCAGAATGTTCCATGAATGCGTGTCTCCAACACCTGCATACGGAGGGCATCCTCCCTGGTACAATTTTCTGAAGCCCAGTCGTGGACTTTAGCTCCACCCTGGTTGGCAGTGAAACCCAGTGAGCTCTACCTTCTCTATAGGCTAATCAATTTGCCTTTCACAACACAGAACTTGAAGCTTGATCTACACTCTGCTTCCACATTAGCTCACAACCTTGGATACCGAGATCAAGTTCATCATCTCTTCACAGGCCTTTCTCCAATCTCCCCAAAAGGTACTCAGAGTACTTTTTACTTGTCTCCACTATTTTCCTCCAGAAATTTGGATCTATCTGTGTCTTACCGAACAATCACTGAACAATAATGTTTTGCACTCTCTTTCCACATTTAATAGCGTGCATCTGATGAAAGCTTCCCATGATCTTTTCTCAGCAGGCCTCAGACAACAGTTCCAGTTAGAATTAACGCTGGGATGCATTGGCACTGTGCTCTTCTCACAAATTTGGAACATTACACTTCAGTGTTTCTAAAAGCAATCTCATCATATCTGTCTGCAGTGACTCCTGTATAAGGATATATATTTTGTGTCTTTTCCAACAGTGAATATTTTCATGTAACATGGAACACAGTCAGTGTCAACAAGAGTGCAGACTAGTGTCCCCAGGGATTCTCAGTTCCTGCAGGTTTTCCCCAAGGTCCAAACTTTGCCTGGCATTGAGATTTATAGATTCAGGTCTTCTGTATATTTTATCTCTTTGACTGTAAAGGTCTCTTGATCTGAACGAGTACTGTGTTGACAAAAATGTGGGACAGAGGATTTCAGGAAGATTACTGTGGGAGGCATGAGGACACGAATAGAAACATGGCACCTGGGGAATGAGAGTCCCCTCTGGAATATGGATACCTCAGGAACTTACCTCAAACAGTTGGAACAGGATTTGTCCTCTCCATCCACGTATTCATAACAATTACTCCCTTTGGTGATCTGGATAGAAGAGACGACGTTAAAGATCATTTTTCTTGTTATTCGTAGGTAGGGGATGAAACTGTTCAAAGAATTGTTTCACATTCCAGACATCACAGGCCTCTCAGCATGCCTGGAGATTCACCTGCCGCGGGTGACCACTAGATATTTTACTTGATTGTCTTGTACACAGTCATGTCCCTCAGTCGAAAAAGAGCTTGAACTCCCAAAGGGAGGAGCCACTCTTTGTGTCTGCACATCTTTGGCCTTACTTCTGCTGTGACCCTTAAACAGTAGACCCGTGCTCATGCAAAGTCCACTGAGCAAACAGTGGTAGCCACATTGTCCTCATGCATGTGTAGCATGGGAGGTGAGAACCCAAGGAGCCTCAGAAATGGTGTGCAGGGACAGAGAATATGGAAAGAGTAAAAACAATTCTCACCAACCAGGCATATCCCCTAATGGATGCCTCTTCATCTTGTGTGACCTGGCCTTCAAAAGGGCCAAACCAGACACCAACCGGTAGGTCAGACGCCTCATTCCACACTCCAAGCCCAGCATCAGGAATTCTGGATAATCCAATTCTCAACCCAGGGGGCAAAGTGAGAGCTGCACGGTTGGGATGCCCCTTGTCCACTTCAGTGTCTTTTATAAACGCAGGGGGCGCTCGCACAGGACAGTTGTCAAGGAAGTAGTCCTGACAATTCTCACAATCTGCAGGTGAGAGGAGCAAGCAATAGGAAAGCTATAGGACATGTCTCTGCATGTCAAGAGCTTCAGAGAAATCCCAGGGTCTCACTTCACAGAATCCCCATTCTATACTAAGTGTGGAGAGGAATTACCCCCTGGGGAAAGTGATGAATTCCAAAGGCCAAATTAAAGGCCAAATGACTACATGGAATCATTAGACCAAGATATACCATATCATTGTGGGCAAGGGCAACTTACAGAGGTAGTCATCATCCTGGGGCTCGATGACTTCTTTGTACACACGGATCTTTCCTTCTCAGAACTTATACCTCTTGGAGAAAATATCATTTCTCCTCCATTCTAAGTTAGGGAAGAGCATGTCAACAGGATTGGTGCCATCTGGTGTGTTAGTCTACATTAGTTCTGAAAATGCTCAGTGTCCTCCCACCAAAATTTCAACCTCCATTCCTCATTCTCTCCTAATTCCCTCTGGCTAATTTTGGTTGATAGAGACTGAGAGCTCACTCTGGTTGGACATGGCTAATTTCTGTTTCACTTCTGGATGTACCCATTGTGTGGCTATACTTGCCAACTTTTACTCTTCATAAACTACTCTTTGAGGGTCCATAACGTGAGTAACGGATGGATTGAAGACCTGTTCATACAACACCTAGATTCCATACGTGAAATCATCATCACCCATGCATTTGTTGTGCAACTGCATGTGACCACTGTGTTAAATGTAACTGAACTCTTTCAAACAATGTATGTACTCTATATAATAGTTCATTTTAATTTCACTTTACCTTTTAGTATTCAGGAGCTTACAGAATTTAGAAGGTTTGCGCCAATCTCCAGTGTAAACTTTCGTGTGAGATCCACCCAGAATAGAATGAGATGGCTCTGTAGAGCATTCCACATACCCAGGGCATACACAACTACTGTTCTAGATGACTTAGAGTATCTGTAGTGGTAAAAGAACTTGCTCTTACCCGAATCTTTTCTGGACTGCTCTGCAGAGATACTTGCTGCTTCAGAAGGGGGCACCGGTTTCTGTCTCTGCTAGGAGCCACATCTGCTCAGCAAAATTATTCTTCCATAAAATGTCTGGAACTAAGGTTTATTACTAGTCTTTCTCCTGGGCTTTGCCTTTAATGTAAGAGTCACATACCAAAAATCACCTATAGTTATTTAATTTGTATTACATATTTTCCCTTGTATGGTTTTAATCACACTTCAACATGTCTTGGAAATACCTGAGGAGAATGAATACCACAGGAGAATAAGAGGACCTATATTTAACCTGGATTCAACCAGAACCCATGTCTTCAAAATGTTTCCTTTCAGTCTTCCTTACAAAAGTGATAGTTAGGGATATGAGACAATCAGATATGGGACACCTCTTGGCACAAATGTGTATGTAGACAACAAAGGTAATGACTCTAATATTGATGTTTTTTAACTAGGGGAGGACACTTGTAGTTGGACTAGTTGGAAGTTTGTGTTGAAATGCACTAGCACAAACATAGTGGCTTCATACATAAAACCACCTATTTCTGTATGTTGGCAATGATTGGCATAATCCTACCCTTCCCTGCACTTGTATCCATGGGGGATATTTTCCTGTCAACAGCCTTTGGAAAATACTCACCCTTTGTCCCCTACTGAAGGCCACCACAGGACGTTGGACTACAAGATAAAGAAAAACCAGTGTTTCCATTGGTGTGTGTTTCCCCAATTTGGAGATGGTAATTAGGTATCCAAAATTCCGAATCAGAGACTAGTCCGTGGCCAGTACAAAGATGATTGGAAAACATTTCACACCTAAAACTAAGACCTAGGCTTGTCTTGTGTGCATTACTTAGCATTATTCAAATAACCAATTTCAACAAACATTATCAGGGATTTTCCCTGTGTTCATAAGCTATCTCTAACCATAAATTGGACTTTTAGGATAAAAACTATAATGAAGTTCATGTGTCTTTGCAGATACTCCATTTATATAATAAGACCCATTCTTCAATCTCACTTCCTCCTTCCAACTGTCCTGGCCAAGACTCTTGGCCCAATGACCATGTCAGCTCAATTATTTCTTCAATTTACATCCCCTACTTGAATCATTAGATTCTGTCCAGCCTCAGAGATTCTTCGACACAGAGTCTCTAGTGTATTTACCACAGCATGGGCATTTCCATCAGGTTAAGATGCTACCTAGATTCAGCTGTATTTCAAACCCACACTCATGAAAAGAGACCACCTTATTTAGCCCTCACTCTCAAACCAGAGAGGATGATGACATGGCACACACAAGGAAGTGATACAAAAATGAACTACTGTCTCCACGTCCCACAACCTCAACTTCCTAAATTACAAAGATTAACTATTTTACGCACATGAACCATTGGACTTCATGTGGCAGTCAATTTTAACAGTAGTGTTAGGTGCTCAGACCAACAAGGTTCCCTTATGATGACAGCTAATCTGAAGTCGGTATGTTTTTCATATATATATAAACACATACACACAAACACACACACACACACACACACACACACACACACACATATATATATTTTAAAATATATAAAAAAATATATATATATATTTTTTAGTTTAGTTTATTCATTGTCGTTTCTATCCTTTATTCCCAGTCCAGGCCACACATGCCTTCCTCCTCTCCTCCCATCCCCTTTCAACCTCCCTAGGTTAGGTCATGTGTTCTCTATATTTGTTCCTGTAAACCCTTCCCTTTTCCCCTGAAATTCCTTCTCCTCTCCCCTCTGGTTCCTGACTACCTGTCCTCTATTTCAGTGTCTTGTGTTATATTTCACTTGCTTCTTTATTTTGTTGACTAGGTTCCTGTTAATGGTGATATTATATGGCATTTCTCTGTATCATATATTATTATGTTAGCAACATTTACTGATGCTATTATATGTATGAGTGTGCACATTTACATTGCACATTTGCAATGTTTACATGAATAGCCCTTTCTTTAACACTACTATGAATTATTTTGTTTATTAAACAGGAAATACTTCCCTTAACATACCTGATGCAGCCTGACCTAAATAATGCAGATCAACATCAGAAGGGAAACCCTGGATCCTCTGTGCCCTCACCTTGCCTCCAAATACATTCGTCCTCCGAAGCCTGACTGATCTCCACCTGGAGAATCCGGTACAGGCAGCATTGACACATGAAGCTGGATGGCGAGTATAGACCTTGGTAACAAACAAAAGATTGTCTTGAAAGTGAACTGCTTCAGCCACATGCATTCACCACAAAGCCATTGCGATTGAAGTCAAAGGGTCAGCAAAGACACAGCACAGAAGGTCTACGCATTGCCATTGGCAGCCCTACCCTGACACAAATGTGCAAAATCAACACAGGTTTGTGTCCACAAGTAAAGGAGCTGAAAGTACATACAGCTACCTGGGTAGAGACAGCCCAGTAGATCATCATGTTTATCACATATCACTGCTCTTGCAACACTGCCCACAAAACCCTTCTAATGAAAAAGCAGCAGTGGCAATGGCAAGTATATTTCACATTCCTGTTCTGGATTAAATCCCAGTTTCCCATGGGATCCCACTTTTCTGCACTGACCTGATTGGAAATGAACTTCAACACACCTTTGCCAAGGAGAACATAGTACATTTCATCAGTAATTCAGTCATGTTAGTGAGAACCCACAGAGGGCCTTCAATTCCTCCCAGAAAGGTGAAGTCTGAGAACACTGGAAGTATTTGTACAGTTAAGAGGACGATATTGTCCCCTCCACTTCTGTCCAGGTTTCTCAGGACAGCAGTCCTGCTCCAGTTTCACTGGCAGTGTTGTGCATGACTGAGTCCCATCATTTCCATGAGTATTCCATCCCATGCCCAGAGTGCTTCATCCAATTATACCCACTTGGGCACCGCTTTGGCACAGCTCTTACAACAGTGCTGTCCCGCCAGGTATTCTTCCTGTATCATAAGGGAGGAGACTCTGTGTTCTGTCTTAGGGTTGCAATGCAGTGTTCTGTGACCCCAAGTCTTGTTCTCTCACTCAGCCTGTGAATCCAACATAAGGACCAAGAATGTTGACCCCAGGTCAGATATTGGCATATCACTGTGGCTGTTCTCTCCTCAGCACTTTCCCTCCTAATAGTGCCCTTTTGTGCAAGATATCACTGTGTGTCTTCCCGGAGGCCACCTTACACTGTCTTGACATTTCTAGTCCCATTAATCTTCCAGATAACCCCGCCCCCACAACAAGCCTCTGGACATTCTCCTACAGGACCAGTACTGCTGCCAGGGGATGTTGAAATCCAAGGTACCTAGCTTGATAACCAGCTTTGGAACTCTTTTTTAGCTCCCTGGTCCCTGAAAGCACACTGTGCCTTCTCCTGTCTGGCCTCAGCAGGTCCTGAAAGTGCAACACTGTTCATACCCTCACTTCATGCTATCTGAAGAAATGCAGAGGATCCACCTGTCATGTCTGGTGCCGGCTGATGGCTGGTGCACCAGTGTGACTTGCCCTGTATATCTTGGTACATTTCCTGGCTCCTGAGACTACCCGGTGACATCCCCACTGTGACATCACAACAACATAGGAGTCCCGGACCCACGTTCACGAGGTACACACTGCTTAAGCACATGCGGTCAAGCCAGAAGACTAGGAACTTGATATGGCATAATCTGCCAGGCAACACAGAGCAGCCAATCATGGTGTGCGTGGTTCCGCCCTAACCACCCTAGGACAGCTGTGGGGAAGTCTGTCCTCTGGAGCACAGACAACCCTGATCATTTGGAGGGACTGTGATGGGGATAGAAATGGCAAGTTTACAAGGGAAGGGGTTTGGTTCAACTGGTGCTCTGAATTAAAACATGTGAAAGACTGAAGCATTTTCAAGGGGTTTGAATTCTGTCAAGACTCAGGACTTGAGGTCCTCTAGGAAAAGATCTGAGGCCATTCATTCTGAGGGTTTGTAATGTGCTTAGGGGTCAGGCTTGTGATCTCTGAGGCCGAGTAAATTTGGGGCCCCTCGGTATGGATTTTTTCCTCATTAACCCTCTGTCCCCAAGACACAGGCATTTAAGGTGTCTGAGTATAGGGATATTAGCCATTTCTCTGCTGTTAGTGGGAAACGCAGCCCTTTATGAGGGTGTTGTGGAATCTGAGGGTGTTTGAAAGTCTAAGCTCTTGGCAGATCCAGAGCTTTTCTGGGCAAGGTGTTTTTCCTGTGGTCCCTGTAAACAGTCAATTGTGGCCATGGAGCCTCTGTGTGAGGTTACCTGGGCTGTGTTAGGCTGGGTTTTGTAGGGGGAGGCCTAAGGTTATTAGTCCGAAAAGTACCCCATTTACCTCTCTGTGTCACAGAGACGCTGCTGGAGAACCCCTCATCGAGGGTCTTTCCATAGAGCTTCTCCTGCTGAGGAACTCAGAAGGCATGATGTCACAGAGGGCAAGGTTCCTAAGGGTAATACCACGTGGGGGTCAGGATCCACAAATGAGAGCTTATACCTGGTATCCTGCCCACAAGTGGGCTCTAAAAAGAATTTGATAGTGCAGGGCAGGGATTGGAGCCCATCTGTCAGATGTGTGATGGGACTGGCCGGAGGAAGACCCGCCCCATCCCACAGGATTGCCTCTTCTGCATGTGGAAGGTGCCTTTCACTCTGCGTCACCCAAGAGCATGGTATGGTTATTTCTGCTGGCTTGTTTTCCAGCTGCTGATGAAGGACAGGCCAGGGAGCAGTAGGGTGCCCCGAGCGTGGGGAGTTCTTCAGGGTGCATGTGTCCTTCCTGCACCGTGCCACATGGTTTTTTTCACCAGACTATGATCAGGACCTATGATTTTCCTCTAGGCCCTGGCGCCCTCCCTTGAGAACCCCGCTGTTAATAGGAGGTGCAGGAAATGGAGGATGCGGTTACCACAGCATTGTATGGCTGGGAAACAGAGGAATCTCTAAATTCCACCCATGCACTTCGTGAAAATGAAATAGCATCCCCAATATTCAAATATTCAAACTGAAAAAAATGGAACAACGTGTAGTGTTGAAAAACGCTGGGATAAGCACCTATGAGAGCCATGGGTATGTTAAAATATCACAGTTTTAAAAAGGATTCAGAAAAATACAAGATACAACTACGTTTGAAGCTTGAAAGTAAACACCTGTGAACACTCACACAGACACACATTCACACACTCTGAGAAGTCCTACAAGCACTTTTACAAAAATGTGGTATCTAATCTAAGGACATGTGATCAGAGAGCATAGTCACTAGAGCTGCTGCTCTCTTGTACTTGGTAAAATGGGGAGAGAATTCCTGGACCTTGCTTCTTTTGGATGGCAGAAGTATAAGTGCATTTCCTTGGATGGGAAACAAGCCAATTAATGAAAGTTATTAATATTATAATGGAAATCATATATTTTTTTTCTGATTCACTGCCGTTTTAATTCCTTGTTGGCTAGAGCTCCATGCAGTATGATTTTCAGGAATCTGGTTGCTTATTGATTTGAGATGGGTTCTTATCCTCCTTTTATTTGTGCCAGGAATCTCATCTTTATTACCTATGCCTCCATCCTGGCCAGACACAGTGGTTATAACTTAATGAGGTATTCTATCCCTTGCTCTCTTTCTTCCCCTTCCATTAACTCTGGCATGAGAGTATTATTACACTTCACCTTGCCCAATACATCACTTCAAGTACGCTCCTGCCTATAAAATATTTTATTTTGTACTTCTCTGTTGAAGTTGCTCTTCCCTACCTTTTTCTAGTTTGTTGATTTGATCCTAGGCTTAATGAAATCTACCGATTACTCTTTAGGTATATTCTCTACTTTAGATAAGTTATTCTTTATTTGTGTCATGTTCTTTTTCATGGATTCTAGGTCTCTTTTCATCCTGTCGTGCTTCCTTATTTCCATTAAATTGAATTTACCAGTGTGCTGTTTTGCTTGGTTTCGGAAGATTCCTCCCATTCTATTATTTGGGGACTCTTTCTTTCCGTATTTTTGTCTGTCTCGTTGTGTTTGTTTCTATGTATTAAAGACCTGCTGTGACTCCCAGAAGTGGTTGGGTGCCCTTCTGTAAATATGCCCTTTGGATTTGAGTGGTGTAGTCTCTCTCTTCAGTCACCCCATGCTGTCCAATGGTCTTGTATTGTTGAGTGAGCCTTCTAGCAGTGTTTTTTCTTCATTGCTGTCCCATTAGCTGCCTAGCTCTAGACGTATACTGGATAGCTTTTTGGGATAGAGAAAAAAATAATATTGGAGAGAATGATTGAATAACTGCCACTCCCCCGTGCCCCAACTGGTGATGGAACCTGCAATCTCTGCTGAGTGTGTGGGAGGGCCCTGAACAGGGTTGGAAACTGCGTTCTTTCACAGTGGGGTATAAAGTCCCAACCCACTGAGCTTCCACTTCATTTATTTTTCATTTTCCACTACACTGTTTACCTGTGGTTATTTTACATGGCAATTTGCAATCACCCAGTGCACTCTCTCTTCTGCAGTGTTACTGTACCTCTGTATATATTTCAGCAACTTTCTTAAAATTTCATACAACTTGTTATACACAAATAGTTCCTATTTTATCTCTGTGAATTCCATCATTTCAAGTTCTTTTGGTTCAGGTTCTCACTTCCCTGTCTTTTATATAAGTGAAATCATATGTAGGCAAAATTATTTATTTGTTTAGAAACATGTGTACTTTTATAACTATATATATGCATATTGCCCTGACTGGTGTGGTTCCATGGATTGAGCACAGACCTGAGAGCTAAGGAATCACTGGTTCAATTCCCAGTCATGCCAGCTGTAAGAGTTGCTGACTGTGTCCTCAGAAGTGATATCCATGAGAGTCAAATGTGAACTGACCTATGTCTCTCTGTTTTTCTCCATCCCTTCCTCTCTTTCAAAAAACAAATAAAATGTAAAAAATTCTCAAAATGGAAATAAATGAAAGTGCAAGCCTATTCAATAGTTTATAAATCCAGTAGTGTTATTTTCACGTATGAGGGTCTACATATGTAAATTTAATAAATGTGCCTTCTACATGTGAACACATTTTGTCATTTATACACTGTAGGTTCAAAATATATTCCATCTATCATTTGTGTGTGTGTGTGTGAGTGTGTGTGTGTTTGTGTGTGTGTGAGTGTGTGTGTTTAATGGTTTTGGAATGATAATCTGTCAAAATTATTTTGCACCTAATATATTAGAAGTGTTCTTCCAGGTACCATTGTTTTTTTTTTGAAAATCCTCGATGACTCCCACATAGGACTACTTTAAATTCCAGTGTGGGCTTAAGCATTTATTAAATCAATGTTTTGTGTGTCCTGAGGGAAAACACAACTCTTGGTTCTGCTTCTTAGCAGGCATCCTTTGACCACCCAGTGAGCAAAAATTCAAGGGAGCAATTTGCCTAACACCTCCATTGGAAGGCGTTTACGGGTTCTTATCCCTGCCATCCTTTCCTTAGAGATGTCAGCTGTTGGGATTTCAAGGGTATGTTGACTCACTTTCTTAACAAAGCTCTATGGGCCATGTTTACCTTTATTCCAAAAATGACTGAAATCTGGTCACCTTCATTGAGCAAATGCCATCAAAGGAAAAGTAAACATCTGAGTCATCATTTTCAACCATCATTGAGTTTCCAACCAATGAGGACATCTTCACTCTGGCCTGTGTTGATATCACTAGAAGATTATTAAGGTTTTGTGCAGCATCTTAAATTGGTTTAAGTGGGAATTTCAGCCAAGGTGTCTAGCCAGAGAGCATGTAACAACAGAGTGCATGAGCAGTTCTTAAGTATTCCCATTATTATTGTTAACTCAGACTGAAAGGTAAATAACTTAGCATGGCATAATGATAATTACACCTAGAGCATCCAGTCTGCTTACCCAATTCTTCTCAGAAGGTGTTCAACAAAGACACTCTAGTTCCTGGAATTAGAGGATAATTTTGGATTATATGACACCACCACAATCACAACATGGATGAAAAGTAGACAAGGAAGCCAGAAAACACAGGGTCTGCTCAGAACACTCGACACCACTATGCTGAGTATTGTTTGATCTATTGAACCCACTCCAGTGCCATACAAATTGGATAGAAATAGTTTTGCTCCTATCATGGACGTGATAGAAGCCAAGATGTAGAAGATTAAGTTACTTGCTGAGAGGAATATAGCTAGGGAGTGGGATTATATTCAAAATATCGGCTTCATCAGTTTTTTTAAAAATCACATGGAAACCTAGAGAACACAATAGAATATCTTGTGAGATTACAAGAGGAAAAAGAGTAGGAGAGAGTCCTCAGGTAATGTTATGTGGAAGAGTCAGTTGGCATTCAGCAGTTGTACATCTGTGGGGTGCCTTCCCATTGTGCAATCACACTGAGACACATTTGCTGCTTCAGGACACTCATATGTCTTCTTTGACACATACATTACATGCTGTAATGGCTTTGTAAGGTCAGGGCCTCTGAGTCATTTTCCCTGATATCAACCGAGGTAAAAGCTGCCTAAGGAATCTTCCCTTAGCATCCAAAAAACCTTCAAGGAATCCAAAACATGAAGCTTGCCTCTGCATAGGGTGACTTCTCCTTTCCTGTTAGTAATGTCAATGACCAGCATATGGGCCACAAGGATCTCGAAGCAGCCACGAGTGTGTGGGGATGTGTATGCAATGACTCACCCTGCTGTCGGGGTTGGCACCTGCCATGATCAGCCAATCCTTCTGACTGCACTTTGCTGTGAGCCCAGAACTGAGTCTATTGATTATGCCAGTGATTCAGAAAGCTCCAAACATCCAGCAGAGCCAGTGAGTGGTCAGAACATGATCATTTCTATGTCACGTGTCTGTTGAGCTATTGGAGAGCACAAGGCAAACATTTCTCACCTGCGAATTGAATATTTCCCAAAAGATTCCACAGAAAGACCATGAAATATATCTTGAGAGGCTGAGGAAACCCTTGTAGCCCAAAAGGAGGTATAAGGTAATTGGAAATGTGCAGACAACCACAGTCGATTTTGTGATACACACGTTTTTTTTAAATATGGCTGTGTGAATACATAATTCCAGTGGCAATCTGGTTGTGTCACCATGCCCAGCCAGTGCCACAGAAGACACAATGTGAAGACCTGAAAAGAGGGGACAATCAGCGTGAAGCCTCAGCAGAATGCAGCAACAAATTCAAAAAAGAAGACAGTAAAATAAAACAGGTTTGCAAATCGCAGAGACTTGCGAATGTTGTTTCTATTTTTGAGGGGCAAACGGCTTGCCTAACACTATTGAAAAGCAGGAAAAATTATTCCAGTATGGGCCCAGGCATGAGTACAGAGGACAAATTTCAGTGTTTAGTGCTGTGATGTCAGGGAAGTGAAGCAAGTATCCTAACCGCAATGGGGGCACATCACTGTTGGTAGGAGCATTATCACCTCCTTGTTTGAACCTCACAGCCAAGGTCAGTGTTCATGAGAGTAATCTCTGTGGAAGGGCTCACCTTATTTTCCTCATGAACCTGAAGTACCTCATACACAACAGAGAAATTTGAGCGGATACCTTTGGAAACATCTCTCACTGTCAGAAGCAACTGGCACATGGGAATGGATTGTTTCGGAAAACTCTCCATAGGAGAAAGTCAACAATCTACATCAGGTATGGTGACATGCAAGTCTGCTTGAAGAAAGAGAGATAGTCCTGGTGAACAGAGATATCCCTTGCACTATGCCTTAGGCCATGCCTACAATTGCAGGTGAGGATGGGTCATATTCAGGATTACTGCCTGACCCCCACACTTCTGAGAGCTATCCACAGGCAATTCTTAAAAAACCTCTAAGAACCGGTGAGGTCAGTGGACTGCATACAACCGGCAAATTATTCTGCACACCAAACATGCCCCTAAATTCTGGCATCATATTGGGGGTGGTTATGGTAATCCATGGAGAGAATTTGTGAGTTGGTCTTTACAATCTCATTATCCCTTCCCCTTGGTATCAATGATTGGCTTAGAGCCTTTTGATGGTACTAACCCATCAAATGAGATTCCTCCTTGGCACTTTTCCGGTGCTATCCTTGGTATGCTGGCTTCATCTTCTGGGATGTTAAAATAGGACCCTCTGACAGGGACACTGAGTTGCAGCTGCATGTAGGCATAATGCAAGGCTGCATCAAAAAGTCCAAGCAGCCAAGGAGAAGAAGGATGGTGTGGCTCTCAGTCAGTCTAACAGCTGAGCTGTTCCTGAAAGGAAGCCTGCCCTGAGGTTTTCTTTGTTTTACTCAAGCGTTTCTGTTTTCCGCCTGTGCAAGTGGTGTGTACAACCAGATTTGGATCTATTGGTCTGTCCTGTTGTTACATCCATTTTCCTCAGATGAGACTTCAAAAGTAGATCCAACTGATATTGTAAGGAAGTTAGTGATATTTTAGGATTCCCCTGCTTGGCAATTACTTATGATCAAACCTAGATTTTATAAGTCTATATTCAGGACACAGCAGACAGCAGTGGCAGCCATTGGCCAGTCATCGTGAGGCAAATAGTTCCAATGTAGTTTCCACGGGGCTGGAAAACAATGTCTCAGTCCTCATACACACATTTCGGTGGGGTTAAAACAGAAGCAAACAGATATCAGGGTCAATTTATAGGGGTTCATCTGCTATACAGGAGAAAAACCAAGCTGCGCTGCATTTGGTTGGGAAAAGGATGGACAAGGCATTGGCCCATACTGCATATTGCATCAGGGGGCAAGTCCAGAACTATTTCCCTGAGAGGGGCACATTTTCTGTCATCCTCACTGCCTCAGCTAAATAACCATATCTGCTGAAGAGGTGTTGCTTTTTCACAGAGGGCCATGGTAGGAGGGGAGGGATGGGAAAAGTGAGCTCACTACTTCCCACAGGTTGTCCTCTCTGGCTCTGTAGGCTAGGCCCCATCTCGGTTCTCATCCTGCTGTGTCTATGTGTCTCCCCATTGTACTGAATGTACTAAAGTAAGGCAAAATTTTTCAGTTCCCTCAGTGTACTCTTTCTGCACTTAACTGAGAATCGATGTCAAGGAACCATGGGTGCTGACCATTGCCACAATAGTGCCATGAAGCAAATGGCAAGGAGGGGGGGAATTGCACCTAATCAAAAATTGAGTTGTGGAATCTGGTAAGTGCTTGTTCATGGGCCTGGTAGCAGAGCTTGACAGACCTGTCCTATTCCCTGGACCCTGAGGAGTCCACGTTGGGTATGTACACACCCAACATATGCAATGAGGTTCCAAAATCATAGCACTGTCAGAGGGCCTCTGTTAGAAGGCCCATGGTGTTCGTAGAAATGTGGGATCCAGAGTGAGGAACGGTGATATTGAGAGCTGATCCAGAACTACACAATTATCCAGACTACACTGTGGCATTTCTTCCCATGTTACTGTGCCCTGAATGGGGAAGGAAAAAAGGAGAGCTTTGAAAGCTATATTACAGCAGCCAGAGGGAAGGCCCCAGGGGTCTGATGAACCAGGGACTTGAAGAACAAGGTAAGGGGTGGTGGCACAGCTACCTTAGATCTCTTCAAGACACAGCCACCTGGATAGCTCCTCTACCCTATTAGGAGTGCACTTGGTGCCAGGGAACAAAGAATTCTCCATGGCAGAGAATTCTAAGGTGAAACAAGAGAATTCCCAGAGTGCCATCAGGTAGAAAGGATAGTACCCAAAGGAACAGTACTGGTAATAGTTCTAACTGCTTCAGAAATATGCCAAAATTGGGCAGCTGTGGTGTCTTTTTCTCTTACCTCTGGAAGAATGCATTGGCTTTGCCCTCGGTGCCTAGAAGTGTAACAAGAAAAACCAGGGCTGGGCATATATAAAGCCTGTTGGGATAAGGCTCAGATCGATCCCCAGGACAAGGGATACTCACAGGTGGTACAGAGCTGCTTAGGGGGCTGCCCTGTTTTCACTCTTTGGGTGCCCAGCAGATTTGCCTTCTATGTGCATGGGCAGCATGCAGTGGGTGTGGGAGAACAGCATATAGAGTCAGTGCACATAGGGTTAGATAACTTCGGGAAGGCTCAGAATGCTCTGGGGGACTGAGGACATTACCGGGAGGGGCTGATCCCTTGAGAGAGCTTCCTTGAAGCTACATCAACTGCAATCTCACAGTGTAGCCCTCTGTCAGCATGGGGCACAAAGCTCTATGGAATGAGAGGAACCACCTTTACACAACAATTTCAGGGAACAGTTTCAGTGTATGGGGGATCTGGGACACCACTGCAAGGCAGTCACTTTCATGCTGGCAGACAACCAAAGGTCCTGGACAGTCTGCCTATTTCACTGAAGTGGAATTCAAGGAACTCTCCAGGATCTTACTTCCACTGCTGTGTAACAGAAAAATTCTTCAATGTTCTCCAAACTGAAGATGCTTTCCAGATCATTGCCATCTGTTTCAAGAGGGGAATATGGGCAGCGATAATAGATGAAGAGAAAAGCTGCTATGAGAGCATGGAAAGGAATTACACTGCACTCTGCAGAGGTCCAAATGTGAGATGATATAACACAGTAGCCTGGTAAACAACACCTGCTGCTTGTTTTATCTATCTGTCTGTCATTTGTCTATTTTCATATGTATGTCTCTCTGTATGTATGTATCTTTCATCTATCTGTCTCTCTTTCTAACTTTCTATTTATCTTCTATCATCTGTTTATATATCCATATATCATCAAACTGTGTATCTATCTATCTCTCTACTTATGGAGCCATCATTTATTTATTGATCTGTCATCTGCCATCTATATATCTACCTATCTATGTATCTATCATGTGTCATTTAACAATCCATTTTTCCAAAGGTGTCTTCAGTTTTGACAACTGTCTGAAGGAATTTAGTTCCTTTGTGTCAGACCAGGACTGTTGCTGCCATGGAAGTGTTCACACACCTCTTTTGAAGACTTCGGAGACACATTACAGTGATTCATAGCCGCTTTGTGGAGGAATAACCTCCACAGCTCCTTCTCCCTTCCGAAAAACTCTTGTTTTGTCAATAGGTTCTCACAGACTCTCCACCATCTTTCTGCTGCCAATGCTGGCCTTCCACAAAAGATCTCGTGGAGGAGAATGAGGCTCCCCTGAAATGAAGTATATACCAGACTCTCTAATGGTGCAGCAAAGTGAGGGTTCAAGAGAGCGTTCAAGGGAAACAGGACTGACCTCCTGACACAGACATGGTTTAAGTCAGGCTGTATCTCAGGAATACCCAAGGCATGTATTTGATGTTCAGCAACCATGCAAAACACAAGCCATGAAATGCGATGTAAGTGGCTCTTCAAACAAATTTTGGAATGTATAAAATAAGCATGAATACCTATACACCCACTTACAGCATAAAGACCACTTACGGCATGAATACCTACACACCCACTTACTGTAAATATTTGCCGCTTATTTTTAAAGAAGCGTCAGATGTATAAAATATGAAAAAGAATTATAAAAGCAGTTTGGAATATCTGTCTTCAGCAGAAGAGGAGGAATGTCTGTAGCTTGAAAAAACCTGTTTTCCTGACGTGAGAAAGAGGAATTGTGGGAAATATAGTAATCATTATGAATAAGGAAGATGAGGTTCTGTTCCAGAGCAGGGTGCAGTTGATCTTTGAATCAGTTCCTGGTTTCAGACATGTCATCGTGCTGTCTGGTTTTTCTAAAGATTGGCAAGCAGGGTTGGTCTGCTTTCAAGTGTCTGCAGTTTAAACACAGCTGAAATCTTGGTGTTGTGCACAATTATATAGAAAATATGTTATTCCGGTCCATAACATGACAGTGCATTGCTAGGTAACTCTGTAGCTGCCCCTAATCTAATGTTTACCCATGGGGTTGCAAAGATAAAGAAAACAGATAAGTTGTACAAGGGGCCATTAGCCTGTACGAGGAAATTGGAAGGTGAAGAGAGAAAGGAGAAAGGGCCTGGATAATGTAATGGAGTGTGTGCAATTATACATGACATTTATCGTATTCTTGTCCTAAAATACCAAGTTACCTCTGGAAATAGTTCATGAATATAGAAGAGGTCAGTGATTGTGCTTTGTCCCATTGAAGCATAGGAATATTACTAGGTGGTTCCCCCAAGAGAAGCAAAGGCCTTTGTTATAACTCAGCGAAAATATTCCATTCATCCTTCGGCTGCTGTCTGATCCAGAATTTTCTACAGCCAAGGACCATTTCCACATTTTGCAACCATATACCTATCAAAACACTTCAGTACCTTATATTCAAAAGTTCTGGGGTGGTATTCAGAGGCTACAGGAGGTGAGTAATTCCTAAAGCCAGTTGACAAGAAAACCTTCCTCAGGGACACAAAAGCAGGTAATGGGAGAGAAATGTAGAGAGGTTCAGATATATAGAAATGTTTCATTATATTGTTGAGGTCACAGTATGTAAGTAGAAAAAACTGTTCCTTTGCTGCAGTAAAGTCCTTAGAATCCTGGTAAGATGTTCATAGTTTTATAAAGCATACATCTTCATGCCCATATACCACTGCAGCATTTATCTAATGGTTGATTGCATGCACAGTGCTGCCATGATAAATTCACAGCGGCAGTATCATCCTCTGACTGAAGGATCCTTACTGATTTATAGGTTGTTTGTAGAGCAAATGATCCCTGGAGAAGGAAGGTATAGGCTACCACTGGCCGAATTTCTCACTCAAAGAAAGCATATCCAATCCCTGTGGAGCTTCAGGTTTCATGATTAAAAACCATAAGTTATGCTTGAACTAAGAACTTCATATAGGTTCACACTATTTAACTGAAACTCGCCTTTCATGGACTGGCTTCCAATGGCCCTCCATGTAGGAAGAAGTAACACCATTTTCTGAGTGTTCATTAGGTCAGCATCATTGTGTTTCGCCTCCTTCCCTCAGCCTGCCTGCACACGGCATTTTAAGTTCTCTGACAAGCTGGTTTATTACTGATTTTTCTGAGATGCCTCTGAGGGCCTTTTGAGAATTGGAAACGTGGATGATTTTACTATTACATTTTCACCTACATTGAGTCAAAGAACTCCAAAGATAATTTACCTTGAGGTGTCAAAAGTGAGGAAAGATGATCAGTGACATGATAGCACCACTTTAATATCAAATTCATACACTGTCAATTTGCAAATCATGTTGGTGAACATCCACAAATGTCATGGCCAGAAAAATATTAAGAATAAGCATGCTATGGACCATGAAACTGAAGAGAGTTTGCAGGCAGTACAACTTTATTCAAACAGAATTGAATGGATCCATCAAATTCTTATAGAGTATTCTTTCCCTTATATGACAACATGCAAATTTTTCATTCTTCCCTTTTGTCTAGATACATTTAAGCCACCTCTGTCTTTGTTTTGGTCCCATTACGACCACACTCTCTTTTATAGAAAAATCAGAAACAATGGAACCTGAAGGATTTGGATATGTGTTGTGAATGCAGTATCCATATATACCCTCACTTCTACCTGTAATATTCATACTACAAAGGTTCTTCCAAGAACTGTCAAAATAGTAACATGACACACTTTTTAGAATGTATACTAAGAAGTGAAAGTTAAATGAGTGCTAGTCGCCTTTTGCGATGTGACATGTACTTTGAAGACAATGCCCAGCAAAATTTTTTAATGACTGTAGGTGGAAGGGTTAGCTCAAAAGATAGGAGCTGTAGCCCCAAAATGGCTCAGAATTGGCCCAGATTACAGTGTCTTCTCCAGGAGAAGCAAGCACACCTGCACATCTTTAAAAAGAATTGGGTAGGAAGTAAAAATATGGACACTATAGTTCTGTTAAGTCCTCAAGAAGCGCAGATCATTATGGCGTAGGTGTGTGGAGTGCACTTCAGAGAGACCATGGCTTGTGCTCAGTGAAACAGAGGCTGAACTTTATACTGGACCTTGTAAATTCTCTGAGCTCCCGAATTCAAATGTGATCAGTGACTATAGGAGTATTGTCTTAACCTATGGTGTAAAAGCATTAAATTAAATATAGAACAGTTAACACTTGCTGTTTTCCAATTAAAGGACCTGAGATGATAACATCCCTAGTATCTTGGTGTTGTCAGCAGAAACATGAGCTTAATGACTAAACACATAATGTGCCCTAAAACAGTATTGTTGAATGAGTAGATGTTGGAAAGTTAAACCATTTAATTGGCACATCAGTAGAGTACATTGGAATTTGATGGGATAACATAGTGTGTGTCCAGAAGAAAGAGACTCTAACACTGTAGTCCACATAACCTTTCTCACCTGCTCTCCTCTAAATTAGAACTGAGGAGAAAGGAAGTCAATGTGGATATATAACCACGAGAAGGAAAGTGGCCTATGTACCAGGGCCTCAGCAGCTCCACAACGTTGAACACGTCTGATAGTGAGCCTTGCAAAGTGGCATGATAAGTGTTGATAAAGTAATTTTGTGTAGGCAATAGGTACCTAAATCTCTCGCTCCCTGCTTAGGAAATATATACCAGAGTATCAGATGGAGGCTCAGTGACATGAGGGGCCTGAGCTCCCACCAACACCTGCAGCATTTCTGATATAGTAATAAGCCCCACTGCTATCTTAATACCTACTCCTGCCTCATTCAGATTTTGAGAAGCATCAGGGCTTGTGCATGTGCAACTTTCCTGTGAAATCACCACTATATTTATGAAAAACACTATGGTGGACATATGGAATCCCAATATTTCAGTTTTCATACTGCCCCCCTGGGTTGAGCTTCAGCCTATCAGGCATCCTTGGACTTGGTGTTGGAGTGAGCAAGGATATATGAGGTGTCCTGGTGGTTCTCTCCTTTGGCCAGATCACATAAAAGGAAGAACGCCCCTCCTTCTGTGGTGATGAGAAGTGTTTTCCTATTACCCTGCTTCTGGTTTCCCATATCCCTTCTGTGGATATCACAATCTCACATCCCATATGCTAGACATGGATAGCCACAATATGAATTCACACTGTGTGCTAAGAGGACTGTGCAAGAAGTTGTGTTTACACCAATTGTAAGGATTAGAGAATAATTTGTGCCAAAGATGGGCAGGCACAAAAGAGTGTTTCTTCCCTTTTGGGACTCATGCTCTCCTTGTACAGACACACATGGTTGTGTACAAGACAAGCAAAGGAAATGCCTTGAGGACAACAGTAGCAGTAAAATGCTCACGGGGTCTGAAAGAGCTTTGATTTCAGGAGGGTAAGGTGGTTTTTCTGACCTTTACGTCCCCACGAAAGAATTAAAATAGAAAACCATCAGTGGCTTTACTGCAATACACACAACCAAAGAGAGAAATTTCAATGATATTGTTGATTAAAGGGCAAAACCTCTTCCAAATGGATTATATGAGGAGCCAGAGACCATCAACTGTCACAATCACATGTCTCTTTCCATATCATCATACTCCCTCAATGACAACCCTCAAGCTTCTGTTCCATCTGGTTCTCTACACAATGTTTCTTTCCTATCAAGAGAACTGTGAAAACCTTGAGGGAAACGAACATGTGGGTCCTCAAAACACAAAGCTCCCTGCTACACAAATTTTGACACTAGAAAGCTTGGGGATCCCTGGAGTCCCCAGGGGAATGGGATTACACTTTAATTGAGCTGATGGACATTCTGAAGCACTGATTCCACTGAGGCTTACATAACTTGGTTCCTTGTTCAAACAGATCCCACAACTCATATCCTTATGGGAAGACATACATGTGATTGCATATGTGCCACAGTACACATTTGTTAGAACTTTCCAGAAAACTAATCCAGAACGAGTGCCGAAAGGTCCATGTGAGGGTAGGGTGTGGCCTGACAGATTGTCAGGAAAGGGCCCTCTCAGGAGTTAACATTTAATATCACCCCTGAGGACACACAAATGATCACATCAGACTGATCCCCAGCACCAGAAATGAAAGAGGTCCTGTAAGTCAAGCTTGCTGAGGCCGCTCATGTATCACTCTTGTTATAGAGGGTTAGAACTGACGTAGGTTAAATGCCATGAGGATCGAAATGGGGTACCTCTCATATATCCTGAGACCGTTAGAACTTGTGTGAAAGAAATGAGGCATTAGTTCAATCTTCAACCACAGAGGGTTGTTTCTTTGTTCTGAGATTCGAGGTGCACATATTTGCATAACAAATATCATTGGAGAATCTCCTCAGAGATTCCTTCATATTCAAGGTACAAAGAATGGCAGTGTTGTTGGAGATGTATGGCGGTGGTATCTGTAGGAAGTGTGATTGCAGACATATTGAACGAGACTGCTTGCTACACTTTACACTTACACTTTATGTGTAAAGGGCTCACACAGAATGAAATCAAGTATAAATACATGGCGAGAGGCTTGAGTGGGGACATATTAGTATTGTGTTGTCTTGGAAACAGAGACAAACAACACAGCCTTGGGGCCTGTGGTTGCTCTCTTTAACAAGACTTGGAGATACATACATTTGGGAAAGACCAGGGCAGTTCCAACCACAGAGGTTGTCAAACAGCCATTGATACTCCTTGAATGTCCCTAGTCTGCCAACTTTGCAGAGAAAAAGATTATTATGAGCTTTCCCCTTATCTGAAGATGATGCAGTGTATGGAAATGAAAGAGGAATTTCACTGTGAAGGAATCCATTCTGGGACACATAGCTTACATTGTCATCTCAATGACTGGGGTACTAGGGCCATTCTAATCCAGAAACAAAGCATATGGCCCCAGCAGCATTTTCGTCATCTGCCCTGATGAGGTTGTTCTCTTTCAGCACAACCAACACCACAGATTCATTCATGTTCCTCCTGCTGTCTGGACTTTTCTTCTCAGATCAAGCCAACACTAATCCCAATCATATCCCTGCACTGTGTAGGAGGCCAAAGTTGGCGACAATTCTCTGGGTAGGACACTTGAACAAACAATGTTGGGCAGGCCATGTTATGTCCTCCTCAACATGCAGCAAGGTGCTATTGGGGATATGCTGTAGGATAATCACTTGGTGAGACCTAGCTGTTGACTCAATTTGGAGACAGCATCAGCCTGCATTCTGTGCACATCACAGGTACAGAGTATTTAACAACCATGTGACACAGCAGCTTCTGTGGTGTACTTCTCTTGTCGCAGTGTGTCACTCGGTTTAATATTACATTGACTCAATCACAGAACTTTTTACTGTTGCTTCATCAAACACTTTTTTGTTAATTGAACTCAGATGGAAAAATAAACATACTAAGAACATAGGAGATGTGAACACACTCAGACAGCCCTAGTGTCACAATCCCAAATGCTGTTCACTTGAGGGATGTACACAAAATTACACTTGGTGCACAATGTGGAAAGAATTCAAATTTAGAACAAGGTAAACACCCATCTCTGTGTAAGCAAAGACCCTGAAGGCTCTCTGAACTCAAAATATTCTTAGGAACAGGATTGACCTGAATACAAAGAGAAGACAAAGACAGTCAGCGTAGAATGCTTTAGTATCCTATCCCTGAAGAGGAAGTCATAAGCATGTTGGCTACTGCTATTATTTTGATGACTTCACAAGGTGGGACAGCCAAACAACTAGACTCTGCAATAATCACCTGTGTGTGTCCTCAATGGTGCCCGGCTTGTGAAGAGTGCCTACATAAACACTGTAGATTTCCAACCCAATAAGCCTGGTAGCGTGGTCACAAACACGGTGTCCTCTGGAAAGGCTTGATTTCACATGCCAAAACATAACTATCGACAGCAGCTTCTGAGGAATATGGAGGGTGTGTATTGAAAGGTATGATCTGTGCAAAATATAGAAAATCAAAACAAGTAGTAGGATAAGGTGCACTGGTCAATGCCCATGATCCTGCCAAGGGTCCACCACTCATTGTCATGTGTCAGCTCAGCTTCTCAAAAATCCTGGACCCCTGCACCTACCTTCATGTCCATAAATTCAAAACTCCATCCACCAGACCAGAGGGCTCACAGGAAGACATCAAATCCTTCAATGCTGAGCTTGCGGTGCTCACTTTCGTTACAAATACAAGAAAATGGATGGATTCTCTAATCCCAAAGAGCATTACTCACACTTCACACTCATATGTGTATGAAAAGGAGGCAAGTTTTGCTCTACAGGACCTTCTAGAAACACCATTCCTTCTAAGCAAGAAGCATTGTTTGAGGCAGAGCACACCCCGTAGGTGTGTGGGAGACAGCATAAGTGAGGAAAGAGAAGGAAGTCATTTGAGACAGGAGAATTTGTAGGGAAAGAAGATATTGACAAACTGAGCTGGTGCCCTCTCATTTCAGTAAAAAAAAATGGTGCAGTGCACCCATATGTGCAGTCATCAGACAGCTACAGTTCAGACTGTGAATTGATGTCTTTCTGTATCAGGAAATGTGCATGCTTCCTTCCCTCTTTTACCGAATTCACTATGTTCTTTAAAAAGAAACTGCAGCTCTCACACAAAAAATCCAATAATGGCCTCCAAATATGGAATCCTGTAAAAGAGGATCTCAAAATGCAAACTGAAAAACTCTAAGGGGCCTTCTGGGGAGATGAAAGGAATATTTTCCCTTAAATGATTCTTTGTGGTCATAGTAGAACAAATTTTCTTCAGTTCGGTCAGAGGGTGAGGGATGGAGAAAGTCTAATACAGAAACCTCCATGAGAGAACAAATATATGACTTGTTTACCTCTGCTGTGTACCCAAAGTGTGTCTGAACAACATCCTGGGCATGTGAACTGACTGTGAATGGAACCCACCAAATTGGATTGTGGGATGACACCTCACCAACTGAAATGCATCGGTCAAGAGTGAAGAAATGATTTCTGTGTTAAAAACACACTTCTCAGTTTCTGGGTGGTGGTGGAGACATTGGTGGGTGTGTGTTGTCGAATTAAGTGAGATGAATCTGCGTATTGTGGCTGAATATGATAACAAATGTACACAGATTAGAGCAGTCCTGTGGAGAAACAGTGGCGATATGGTACAATCTTCAGATGTGGCTCCTGGAACCACTTCTCTCAACGGGAGAGAGCCCAAATCCTTATCTGGACAGGCATTTATTGTCCTTCTTGGTTGTTACATCAATAAAGGACTTATTTTCTATTACTTAGAATGGTTTGCTCTACATTTCAGGTACAATCGAGGAGACAAAATGACAAAAATAAAAGACGTGGCGAGCTGATTATGCTCCATCCTTGGCAAAATTCATACATGCGTTGGAAATTACCTTCAAGGTAGGAAATAACCACCTAGTGTTTCCCACCATTGTGAGAGACTTTTAGGAAGAGTGAGCCAAAACTGCCTGGATGCATTTTCTAGGCCTGCTTCCCATGGCCAAACTGGTATAAAGGTCTGGTTTTTGCATGAAACATCACTGCTGTGGGCTTCCCTTAGAGAGCTGAGTCTCATGTGCGATCACGAAACAAACTGTTTCCCTAAACCAGCAGAGTCCACTTACCCCTCTGCATGGGAGCAACACTGACAGCACCTTCTGTGGAACACAGCAAACAGACAATGGTATCAATTCACATGATAAGATTGGAGACCAAAAATTGTAGAGGACACAGAGAAATTGAATGTTAAACACAGTGCTTCAGTAAAATAAGCTCTATGGGACTAGCATGACTACGAGGGCTACTATCGCTCCAGGCAGGGGTTCCAAAAGGATTGCCACAGGATACTTGGGAGAGATCCATGTCCATGGACACCTGCCATGAAAAGTACGGTTTTAGCAATGCCAGGAGGGACCTGGAGGCTTGAAGTCTCAGTTGGAGGCATAAGGATTAAGTTGCTCAGGGACGAGTACAAACAGTGGACATTGGCTGGGAAGCCTTGGGCAGTGACATTTCATGACTCAGGCATTCTGAAGTCTGGTTGGAGGTTCGGTTTGTGTGACACAACAGGCACTTCTCTGGAGCAGCAGGCTTGCACAGGAGGTAATTTGGTAAAAGGAAATGAGTGAAAAGTGGCACTCAATGGCTGATTGGGATAGTCTCCTGCCTCCCTGGCTTCCACTTTTTGAACCTGGGCAGCCATGTGGGCCACACTCCCACTGTGGCAGAAGTGACACACAGAGCCTTGGTGACAGTGCACAATCTAACACGTCTTGAAACTGCCAAAACAAACCTAGATGTGAAAGGCAAGTTCTCACGTCCCTTCAGCCTTCGGAAGAGACTGTGCTTGACACTATTTTCATGGGCACTTCAAAACAGAGCGATTCTGCCCAAGGGATGCAACATAGGAGGCAAATGCCCCCTTTAGCAGATGCATCCACAGAAGCAACCCTGTTCTGAAGAGCTGACATTCGCTTCCTAAGAGGATTCCAGATATGCGATAACGCAGGCACCAGAAGTCAACAATCCCCAGGAAGATTTCAATCAGTGTGTGTTTCTGTGTGTTTTGGGAGAGAGACTGACCTACACTGTAAGTACTCTGAACTTGCACAAGAGCTTTGCTGTCAGATCACGAAACATTGGTTCTGTAGTGTTTTGTGTTTCCAGGTTGAGGTTACACTGTTCGCATTGCTTTGAAATGCTCAGAGGACCAAACACAGAAACTGAGCATTTAATGAAAATGTTGGATTTTATAGGTGGGTCATTCTAGGTGTGTTCCTAAACTATAGGGGGAACAGAGTACATGAGCCAAACATTGCTCTGACCCTTAAGCTGACTACTGCTTTCTTGTCTGCCGATAGTGCCAGTCTACACGCCAGTGTTTCATGGTGTGAACCTCCTAGGTGATGACCTATATTCTACGTTGACAGCTGTAATCACAGGCTCCAAAAGCACCACCAGATGTCCTGTCTTCAGCTTGGCCTTGTACTTCCAAGGCCAGTGAATGACCTGTGACCTATGTTACAGTCTAGCAGTTTGAGATATCTGTGGGTGCTGCAATTACTCAGAAGCTGGAGAACACTGTGGACTGGATATAGTGTGTTGTTGAGGACACTGCAGATGCAAGACTAGCCTAGGCATTGCTGAGCATGGCATAGTTTGGACTAGTCCAGGCGGTTAGAACACTGAGTATGCTTGGCACTGGTATTTGGGAATATGACTGATGCTAGAAGTAATCAGTGTGTTTGAGATCTCTGCAGATGCTGAAATAGAGCAGATGATTCTGAACACATTGTAGCTTTGAAACGACAGGTGCAATATACCACTGCGGAGTCAGAGATACTCTGAGTTTTAGAGAACACTGAGATGCTAGGTGTAGTCTAGCTGTCTGTGATCATTGTTGATGCTATGTTTATGGAGGTGCTTGTGCCATTTGCAGGTGCTTTGATATTTAGGTGTTGAGAACACTGAATATCTTGGACGACTCAATGGGCATGGCTGTGTCAGAAATGCTGAGTGTTGTGAATATGGTGTATGCTGGCATTTTAGAGATGTTTGGGAACTCCAAAGATTCCAGTAAAATCCATGTGTTGGTGAACATAAACCTCCTTGGAGAAACCACATTTATGAGAACAATGCAGATGATGGAACAGCCCAGGGGATTAGAAATTTACAGAGGAAGTGTTATTCTAGGTATCAGAAAACTTTGCAAGAGCTGGAAAACTGGGATGTTGGAAAATGCAAAGGATGCTAAAGTTATCCAGGAGTTTTTGAATAGGCGCTTCTTGCAGAGTGTGTTTCCTTGAGATCTTTGGGGACAGTTGATTTGTCCCAGACTGAGAAGATATTGGAGATAATGTGAGAAGTGCATGTGTTTTAGTAGAGACTCTAGGAGAGTGCAGATAAGAATCAACTAAGACATCGGAAACTTCCTGGAATTTGAAGACATAACACTTACGGTAGTCATCCAGGTATATGAAACTGAGAAGGGGCTGTGTGTAGCCCAGGGCTTTGGGAACAATGCAAACTTTATGAAACACCATTTACTTGACAAGACAGAGATGGTAAAATACCTCGGTGTTTAAAATTGCATATGATTGAAATGGTACAGAATTTGCGGACACACGGAGATGGAGAGAGTACAGGTGTTTGAGGTCACTGAACATGCCTGTGAATTCCAGGTGTTCAGGTGATTCCACGCCATCTGCTAGTCCAATAGTTTATGGAAACCATCGACACTGTGAGAATTTAGATGTATGAGAACATTACCGGTCCTATAATTTTACAGATGTACGGTCACCCCGTAGAAATTTCGATAGTTCAGATGCTTGTGACACTGCACGCACTTGGACTCTTCAGGATTCTAGCAATGTGGCTGAAGTTGGGTACATCCAGACTTTTCAGAAGCATAAAGATTGATATTCCAGGTGAGTTGGGTCACTGCTGAGGCTGAAATACAACACGTGTCTGGGAACTCTCTACTTGCTATTAATACTTGTGTTATTTGAGGACAATGTACAGGTGCTTGAGAACTTGCAGGACCTTGGAAGGTCAGCTGTTACAAAACATTCCAAATCCAAATATACTCCATTGAATCCATAGTTTGCAGGTATTGAGATATTTCATTTGTTTGTGAACACTGCAGCTTTTGGAATATCAGATGAATTTGAGAACTTGCAAACCCTGCGATCCTGCAGAATCATGAGAGTGTTAAAGATGTCAGGAATGGCTAGGTGTTTGACAACCCCGGAAACGTTTGGAATACTGCAGGTGTTTGATAACTTTGAGTGCACTGTTATACCTCTGTTGCTCAGAAACAGTGTAGGGCCAGAAAGACCCATGTGATGGACAACATTTCAGTCTTAGGGATAGTATAGTTGTGTCAAGGAAAAGATGGCAAGATGTTGAATGTGACTGATGAGACTCCAGATGCAGGGGAGTCACTAATTTGAGATCACAAGAAATGCTGGCATAGTCCAGGTTTTTTAGAACATTTTAGACACTGGCTCAGTCCAGGTGTTGCAAAGCTGTGATGATGATGTGATATGCAGGACGTTGAGAATCACAAATGCTAACATTTGTCCAAGACTTCGAGAACACTGAAGACGATCCTATATTCACGGTGTGATATCTCCTCGTGTTAGTGAACACCTTCAAATAGTGGAACGTCCAGCTTCTTGATAATATTGACAATATGTGGGCGCAGGTGGTGTCCAGGTGTATGAGATCATTTCAGAAGCTCATGCTGTCTAGGTGAATAGGGAAATTTCAGCTTCCTCGAAAGCATATGTGTTTGAAAATTGGAGGAGGATAAGGTGTTTGTGTGTCCTCAGACATCCTCATCAATGTCTAGTTCAGTGTTTGGAACACTGCAGACATTGGAATGGCTTAGATCTTGGTAAGCAACATGACACTGAGATACTCCAGATTTGGAAACCCTGTAGGAGGTGCGACTGTCTGCCCATATGCTTACACTGAAGATTTTGTGATATATCAGGTGTTTGAAAAGGGTGACATGATCAATTGGTAGGTGTGTTTGAAAACATGTCCAAAAGTATCGTTGGATAGTTCAGCTGTGGGTTTACACAAAGGATTTTGAAGCGGTTCAGATGTAGGGAACAACATTTATGTTCAAAACAGTCCATTTATTTCAGAATGCTGCTACCTTGAGATAGTCTGGGATTTCCAGAAACTGCAAAAGTGCAAATTCTTGAAAACAATTAGATAGCTAAGAGCTGGCGTGCAGATAATTTTAGAATCTGGGATTTCAAAGTGTTTGACATCCCTAAAGATGCTAAAACAAGTGTGTACAGAGAAGCACCTCTGACATGCCAGGGGTGTGCAAATATTCAAACAGTTACGTATTGCATATCTTGTAATATTACACAGCCGGCATAGACCAGAACATCATAAGGAACAGAGATTCATAAGAACCTGGCCTTCTAGGAAATTTCAGACACTGGAATAATTTCAAGGCTTGGATGCATTGAAAATGCTAGGTAGACCCAGTGTTTGAAGTTTCACACCTATAGAGACATACGGGTGTTTAATGAGCGCTTTGGATTCTGCATAGTCCAGTGATTGATACAACTGATGGCAAAGGTGTGGTTCAGACGTTTCAGAAGAAAGAGGCACCGGAAATGACCAGTAGATGGAAAACATTGCACACACTGTATACTTCCATGTGTTGGATAACACTGGTGACATTGGGATAGACAAGATTTCTGCAGAGGAAAACGTGCTGGGCTAAGTCACAGTGTTCCAGATAGTTCATTTCAGGGGAATTCTAATCATTTGAGAGAATTGCATAATGATGCAATGTCCAGGAGTCTGAGCACTATGCATGTGCTGAGTTAGCCTAGGTAATGGTAACATCGTTAAGGGGGCTACACTTCTGTGTGTGAAACCATGAAGTCACTGAAGTGCTGTTTGTGTTTGAGAATACAGCACACACTGGAATACTACAGATGTGTGAGGACAGAAAGGCATGTTGATATTCCAGGCTGCTGTGAATACGCTGACACTAGCGGACCTCAGCATTTCTGAATAGTGAAGAGGCTTTCCAAAGTCCAGGTGACTGGAAACACAACACATGCCAAGGGAGTATAGCTGTTGGAAAGTACTTGAGGCAATGACGTCAAACTGTTCATCCTTTGCATGAACAGGGAAGGACAGTTTTCGATTTAGAGGTATTTCAATTCTGGCATAGTCTACGAGTACGAGAACACTGCAGAGACAGGAATGTTCCAGGTGTCTGACAACACTTCAAGGGAGGACACTTTCGAGGTGTCTCAGCATTTTGCATTCACTGTGATCATCCCTGTGTTCGTAAATAATGAAGATACTGGAATACTGAGAGTGTTTGTGAACACTTCAGAAAGTGTGAAAGTCCCAGTGGTGTAGAACATTCAGATTCCATCATCACTCTGGAGTTACAGAACTTGGCATATGCTTGCAATGGAGCAGCAGCATGAGATCTGCAAATGAAGGGTAAGGCCTGGCTTTGCGGAACTCTCAAAATGCTGGAGTACTGAAGATGCTTCAATCACCCTGCAGTGTGATAATATTAGTGTCACATAGATGGCCCAAGTGCTTCAGATTACTGAAGAGGCCCACATTGTCAGGATGACTGAAGTCACTGAAGAGGAGGGATTAGGCAGGTGATGGAGAACTCTGTAAATGCTGCCATTGTCAGGGGCTTTGGAAACAATGTTGATGTTTGCATATTCCACGTGATAGGCAACAACGAAGAAGCAGGGGCCATCCATGTGTTTGAAAAGAACAAAGGCAGGGTCCTAATCCTGATGTTAGAGAACTTTGTATGTGCTAGAATAGTCAAAGTGTTTGAGGACATAGCACATATAGATAAAATATTGGTGTATGAGAACAATGCATACCCTAATGGAGCTCAGATAATAGAGAACTTGCACAGGATGTGAGAATTTTCAGTCTTGAGGACACTGAAGAAGGCGGTACAACCCTCATGTGAGCAGCCAATGTTGGTGCTGGAATAGAACAGGTAGGGGAAAGGACTGCAGATGCAGGAAAATCCATGAGGGAGGAATATTTCTGCTATGGGGATACTCAGATGTTTGAAACATTGAAGTCTCTGCAGTCATTCCGTGGTGAGCAAGCATTGAAGCTGTCGGTTACTCCTGGTATTTTGGAACAGTGCTGACCATAGTGTAGATCACATGCATGATAAAAAAATGCACAGGGAAAGTCCAAATGTCTGAAAACACTGCAATCTCTGTATTATTCAGTATGTCTGAGGAAGTTTAAGTTTTTGTTTTTTTTCTAGAATTTGGGGGAGCACAAAGAACTTTTGATGGTTTTGGGAATCAGACACTATAGTGCAGATATCAAAATGTCCTTTGAGAATTTTGCACATGCACTAATTGTCCAAGTGTTTGAGCACATTCCAAATTATGCCATTAATCCAGGTGGTGGAGCAAAAACTCCAGGATAGCTCAGGACTTGCAACATTGAAGATACTGGGATTGTACTGGGATTTGGTAACAAGGCAGTGGCCCTGATCATCCTTGGCTTCAGGTCAGTGAGGCATTTTCCTGCCAAGTTCCTGGTTATTGAAAAGGCCAAATATGCTTAGATAGCCCATGTGTTGGAGGTCCGAGCTTACACTACAATAGTAACATATCTGGGAACAGTGCTGAGGCTGGGAACGGCCAGGTATTAGAGCACACTTCAGAAGCTTGGATCTTCCAATTGGATGGAGGACCCTGAGGACTGTGGTATAGTTAGAGTGTTTGGGGACATTGTGAACACCTGGAAAGATAGAAGGGTGAAAATGATGCAGATGCTGGTATAGCCCATGTGTTTGACAACAAAATTTTCCAGCATATTGCTTGTAATTTACAGTTCTTCAAAGGCGTAGATACTTTAGGTTTTTAGAGTTGAGAATAAGGTGCAAGTGCCCAGTGGATTGAAGTCATTTCCAGGGCAGTATATAGCTCAATAGGTGTGACCCCTACAAAAGGGGGTAAAACTCTGATCTTTGAGAATCATTAAGATGATGAACTAATGTGGGTTTTCATAGTTGTAGACACCTCTATAGTGCAGATATTTGTGAACAAAGAGACATTGAGATTCTCCACGTTTTTAAAACACTGCAGACAATGGGGGAGTGCAGATATTCCATACCCCTGAACATGCTTGGATAATTGAGGTGTCTGACAACACAACAGATGCTGAATTGAACCAGGGGATTCAGAATATTTATGACACTGAATCAAGGTACAGGGGAACATTGGAGTCCCAGTGACAGTTCATGTGCTTGACAACAAAAAAGACCTGCAGATAGTATAGGTGCATGGGAACATTTCAGAATCATAGATAGTCCAGATATGTGACAAAATATAGATGTTGGTATACTGCAGACTTCTTCTTACGATTCTACCTCTGGCACATTGACATCATTATAACAGGAAGAGATGCTCCGAATAGACCATGTGTTTGATAATATTGCAGGAGTTGGAAGGAGTGCATGTGTGTGAGTGCACTGCTGAAGGTGGGATAGTCCTGGTGCTGCAAAGTAAGGAAAATTTAGGAAAAACTCCAGCGTCTGAAATTGTTTATTCAAGTTGTAGATAACAGAATCTTCTGAGTCACCCTCTGTGTTTCAAAACATGCTGCCATAGAGACAGATCAGGTATGTGAAAACACAAATTAATTGGTATATCCATGGCTTCCTAACATTGAAGACATTGTACTACTCATAGTGATGTTAATGGTTGAGCATTGTAGTGGTTGTTATTGTCCAAACAACGGAGAGCAAGATAATGCTGGAATGCCCTTGGCATTTGAAATACTTCAGTCCTGGCCAACCCCAGCAGAGTGAAAACTCTTCAGACAAGACATGGTCCAGTGTTAAACGTTGCCAATATGGGAGTAACTAGGTTGTGGAATAGACCTTCGGTAGTCCAGTGTTTCAATCATTGCAGATGGTGGGATCTGCTGGTGACTATAATACTGCAGTCACTGAGAAGCTTCATGCTGTGAGACACCTGAGGTCCTTGGCATGTCCAGGTGTTTGAGAACATTAAAGATGAAAGAATAGTTCACGTATTGGAGAACACTGCTGGGCTGGAATACTGATTACCTTTGGAACATTGTTGGTGGCATTATAGCTCATTACTTCAAGTACACTGTGGAGGCAGGGAAAGCTCATGTGTTTCAGAATATTGAAGAAGAGGGATAATCTCTATTTTGGAAAACAATGAAGATGGGTACAATTCCATGTGTTTGAGAATATTGAGGAAACGACAATAGTGTAAGTATTCGTAAACTCGACAGAGTCTGGGAAAGCAGAGAGGTTTGGAATGTCTCAGATTATGGAATGATTCAGATATTGAGCCGGGGAAGATAATGAAATTAGTCAAGTATTTGAAAACACTGCAAACGAAGGGATAGATGAAACAATTGGGAACCAAAATATTTTTGCGTACTCAAATTGTTCGGGGCACTCTTTAATTTGGGGTAGGTTATCTGCCTAGAAATCTAAAGAGGAAAGCAATAGCCAGGGATTTCGGGAACATTGCTCATGCTTCGTCTAGTAAAGATGTTCTTCAACCTTCCAGATGCTGCTGTAGGGTGTGCAGGTGATTGAGAATAGAAAAGACATTCGAGGAGTATGTATTTTTGCCGGTATTTCAGTTGCTGTGGTACTAATTGTTTGAGAAGAATACACCCTGTCAAACAGCTGGAGCTGGAAAGCAATGCAGATACTGGGATATACCAGGTGTTTGATATCCTTGAAGGACTATCCTACTCCAGCTCTCTAACACCATTACACATGCTAATGGATACTGCAGAAGACTGACATCTTTACAGATGCTGGAAGAGTACAGGTGAGTGAGAGCACAGTTGGTGGTGTAATAGTCTAGGTGTTTTAGAACTCTGGAGATGCTGAGGAGTTTGCTGTGTTTTAAAAAGCCGCAGGTGCTGAGAATAGTACTGTGTGTGAGATCTTTGAAGATATTGGGGGTTTTCAAGTGTTTCAGAACACTGACAAAGCTGGTATAGGTCAAGAGTTTGAGAACAGTAATGATGGTGAGGTATTCCAGATGTAGAAGAATATAGCGAGGATTGGGATCATCCAGATGTTGGAGATCCAGTTGATTCAGCGACCTGGAGGGAATCAATGTACTATGGAAGACTGTGGTTTTACTGATGTAGTTCAACCACAGGAAGTGACTGTGGTTGAAGTGAGAAGACAGAAGATGTCATGAAAAGCCCAAGTGTATTTGAAGGATACAGACAGTGGTGCAGTTCATGCGTTCAAGAATTCGGGAGGCACTGCACTTTTGTGAGTGTTTTGGAATATGAAAGATGGAAAGAGAGCATAGGCATGTGAAATAAAGTGAAACAGTTACTCCCACGTTTTGTAAACAATGCAGAAGGTGGAATAGTGCAGTTTCTATCAGGTGTCTTTGGTACCTGGAGAGTTAAAGATTTCCAAGCCTCTGTACTCTCCAATATTGCTGTCTGTTCCAGGTCCATGGAAACACTGCACACGCAGTCATCCTTTCAGTGTTTGAGAACATTGCAGGTGCTGACTCAGTCCTCCATTACATCACTTGGTGTATGTTGGGAGGAGCCCAGGTCTTTGCAACTGTAGAGAATCTGGATACTCCACGTGTTGGTAACACGGGCAAGAACATTACAGTCTATGGGATCCCTATAATATTTGACAACAATAATTTATTGTGTCATGTGACATAGAACAGTAAGAGACTCTTCCAATTCTCAATGTGATTGAAGACACTGTAATATCTGTTAGCAGGTAATCATCAGAGAACACTGGAGATGTTGGAATATTGCGGCTGTTTCCCAGGTCACAGACCTTGAAGGGATTCAGGTGATTGTATAGAGAAATGTGAAGAGGTATTCCAGCTATTTGAGGACACTGGGGAGTCTGAAATACACCAAGTGTTTGAGAATACAAAACTTGGTGGGAATATTTTATGTTTCTAAATCCCATTAAGATGCTGGATTGCCAAAATGTTTCACAACTTGGACAGTGTGAGACTCCAAGATTTTGAAACTTTGCAAGCACTGCGAATTTTGGGAATGTTTGAGAACATGGCCAACACAGTGTAATCTATTTGTTTGAAAACACTGAATAGGAGGTAACGTGTTGGATAACATTGCATATGATGAGATAACTGAAACACTGCCAACACTGATGTAATTCGATGTTTGATACCTTGTACTTGCCAAGATATGCTTGTTTTTTGGAAACGCTGAAGTTGCTGGGATACTACACAGCTGAGGCCATCAGAGATGCTGATATAGCACAGGTACTGGAGAAAATAGCTCGTGCTGAAATTGACCCCTTGTTTAAAAGCTTTGAAAAGGCAAGGGTAGTCAAGTAGTTTTAAGCTTTGCTGGTTCAGCCATTGTCCACCTGTTTTTCAACAATGACGGCAGTTTATCATCCAGAAGTTTGAGAACACAGCTGACAGGGGGACAGTACCTATGATTTGGGAGACAGAGCACCAGGATAATCCAGGTGCTGCAAATTCAGCAAATGCTGAAATATTTGTTGTGGTGAGTAGGGAAGATTGGGTTTGTAGTGATTGAGTAGACTTTGATCAAGAGGACAATGGGAGAGTCTTAGTGTTTTCTATCCTGAAGACCAGGCATAGTCATATAGCTGTAGAATGTTGCTGACACTGGATTGTTCAGGCACAAAAAACATTTCAGGAGATGTGAATAACCACGGAGTCTTAACTAAAGGCTGAGATAGTCCATGGTTTCAAGCACTAAGGATGCTGAGATACACCAATGTTTGATAACATCGCAGTGTGGGTGATGGCTTTTATGATTCACTGTGAGAGCGATGGATTTCTTTAGATCTTTGAGGTCACTGAAGATGAGGAACAGCCTGGGTGTTGGAGATCAGGGCAATTGTTGGAATAGCACAGATAAATGAGAACATTGGTGTTTATGGGAAGTCCATATGTTAGAGGCCAAAGCAGAAGCTAGGATCCTTCATGGGTTTAGAAGACTCAAGATTCTGTGATAATCCAGGTGTCTGTCAACAGTGAAGTGGCCGACTAATCAGACAGTTGAGAATATTGCATGTGCTGAGATAGAAATTTAACTGAGCAAACGAGGATGCTGGGATACTACATATTTTTGAAAACAGTGAAAATACTTGCAGACATTGAGTTTTCGACACTAAACCTGTGTGGAAGGATACAAGAGTTTGGAGACATTTCTGGTGCTACATAAAACCATGAAGTTTTTGAAACATGCAGACCTTGCCAAGGCTCAGGTGTTTGAAGCAAAGGAAAAGGCTGTACTATTGACTGTGTAGCAAAATAGTGTGGACACTCAAAGAGGAAAGATGATCAAGAATCAAAAGATGCCTATCCACACGTTGCTTGGGAATAGGGAAGACACATGGATATGCCTGGTGTACATACACCCTGCACATGATGATGACGATCCACGTGTTTATTTCAGAGGATTGGAGGTGTTATGATATACCAGTGTCAGAAAACTGAGATGACACAAAAAAAGTATGGATTTTGAGAACTTTACAGTTGCTGGTGTACTCCAGAAGTTTGAGTACTTTCTACAAGTTGGAATAGAATAGCCTAGTTGTAATTCTGCAGATATCATGACAGTCCAGGTCTTTGTAAACAGAGAAGACACTGGAAAATCATTACTTGTCACAAATTGCTCTTCAAAATGAGTTAATGTCCCCTCATAGTTTTCCTCAATGCCTGTGCTGCAATAAAGTTTCGGGCGTGCAATAAGGGCATTTCTCAAGGTGAAGTACATTATCAGCCAGAGGAATAATGGGATCTGGCTAACTTGAAGCTTCTCTTCCTGAAGGGGTCTCAAGATAATTCTTAATGCTTGTGCCTGGAAGGACAAGTGGTGATACATTCACTGACTCCAGGGAAAGAGTAAGATGCCTGATACATTGTTGGCCTGACCTGACTCTACAGCACATCTCCATTTCTCAGAAGGCCAAATACCTGAATGAGGACTGTCAGGTGTTTTTACTGTGTACCTCATGGCAACAGGATAGCCCTGTCCTATTTATCTGTCACTTGAGTATTAACTCAATAACTGTAACAGTACCGATGCTAATTGTTCACTCATCAAGAAACAGGGCTTCTTCTGACAAGGCTGTAGCTGGGGGAACACTGGCCCCCATTCCTAGGAAACTGTCAGGGTATGAGAGAAGGGGCTGTGGCGATCCAACATCTCACATATCCACCTGTGCATGTGCTCCCAGGCTCTGTACCCTTCTTTCCCTAAAAATGTCATGGGCACCCTGCTGGTGCCTTCCTCATGTCAGGAGAGCGGGGTGATCCCCTAAGCCAGGGAAAACAGCTGGCTGGTTGCACTGCTTCCTGTTCTTTCAAAGCAGTAGTTGCCACAGGGAGAGGAGAGTGTCCTCCACAGCTTTTCATGAAGCTAGAGACTTGGAGCCCACATGTAGAAGGCACACTCATTCCTTAGAGCATCCTGCCACTACCTGATGACTATGGCATGCAAACTGCTGACAGATGGGTGTAAGAAACATAAACACCTCAGCTTCATGCACAAGGACATTTGAAGAACCCCATGAAGTGTGCAAGGAAGGCTGAAACCCCAAAGCCTCATTTTATTCGGCTTTGGGTTCCAGCACATATTTCACAGTACAGGACAGCCATGCAGTGTGAAGGCAGGCCTCTGCAAGTGGACGGTTGACAGGAGGAGAGATTAGGGAATATCTTAGTGGATGACAGCCAAATTAGGAAGGTGTGTTGTGGAGTGAGATAGATGGAACAGTTTTCTATGCATATTGAATCAATGTATGGATTTAGGAGGATTTCAGGATTAGTGGTGGTGGAAGCCGTGGATTGTGCACCCTATTGTATGAATCTCTCGCACCTCTCTCAGTAATATAGCAGAATTCTGCCCTTTTGCCATGTCCCAACTTGAAGCCAAAATCCTATGAAAGTTAGGGTTTCTCTCATGGGCGCTGCCCAGGAAAGGAAAGAAACTCAAGAAAAACAACTTTCTTTACCAATAGAGGAGAAAAACCAGAAGCAACAGTGGATAACTATTATGGAAATCAAACATGTTTATGTAGACACCCTTGCCAAGCTTGGGCCCAGGAGAGGAACAGAGTAGTCATCATTGCATCTCAAGGCAGTTGGATGTCCTGCATTTGTGATTCCATCACAGCAGAATCAGTGTGAGACAGGCTCAGTTAGCCATCATTAGATCAGCATATGTTATGGATACTCACTGACTGTGTTTCCATCTGATTTGTATTGAAGTCAGGCCTATGTGTAGAGATAAATCTGTCTTCACTAAGCTGTAGGAACTCAGCGTTACAAAGAGGAGATGTTTAGCACATCCCCATCTGCAGTCTCGCTTGTGTCCCAAATAGTGTGCCTGTGTGTATCCTGTGCCCCTTGGCCATTATGGACATTCATTCAGAATATTTTGCTGTGATTGACAAAGGTTGTGCATATCTGCCCTGCTCATAGTATGTGTTCTTTCCCACAGGAGTTCCATTAAAAAGCTGCAATTTAAATGGCAACAACTTAGAATTCCAAGGTGGCCTGTGGGGAATAAAATCCATGAAGCTCAGTTACAAGAATAATTCACCACCGAAACTGCTATGTGAACAATCACAATAACATTGTGTAGATGTAGTGTGGAGAGTTTGGGCAGAGACTGTCCCCAAGCTCATTTCTCAGGCAAGGTTGTGCAAGGGGATTTTCCTCAGGTTTTAAATACTGCAATGTGAGTGTATCTTGTGCAAAATAGGAGGCTGTGCTCTCTCCGTGACCCAGTGTGGTGGCCTGCACAAAGGGAATTGTGGAAGCCCTTGCAGGCTGGTCTGAATGGCCCAATCTATGTGGTGGAATCAGAAGTGTCTGAAAAATGACAGACTTTAGACACACTCCTCTCCTCCCTACATATCTTTCCATTTCCAGCATTGGAGTTCAGAAAGCCTTGGCCACTGAAACTTTCTCCCCGATGACTTGTGGCCTCAAACCATTCTTGTCAGGTTCTGCCTCAATTTTCAATGTCAAAGCAAAAGCCTGCTGTTACCCTTCCCATGGCCCCAAATAGAGAACTGGAACAGAAAATTTGAGAATCTTGCTTTGGGTCACACAATTGGAGGGGTGTTTTCGAGACTCAGACATGGTAAGGACTTAACCAGATTGCTGATGTTGGGAAAACTGACATGAGAAAACTGATGGCTAGAAAAGAATGAGGCAGATCCTCCATCCCAGATGGAGCCTGGCTAGTGTTCATGTGCACAACCTTTCCCCTTCCCGTCCTTCACATCTGATGCTCAGAGGTCTGAACACACCAGGACAGGATGCAGGAGAAGCCAAGGGAAGGGTGTGGAGTACTCAATAAGAGACAAATTCCACAATACTCAGGACGTTAGGGTATTCCCTTTCCTGATGAGTGTTCTTACATTCTCTTTCCCTGGGCGGTAAATTAATGGATCTACTCCATACGTGGGGCCTTCTTTAGGTTCAGGATCAGTGGTTGAGCTAATGTGCTCTCTATGGTCCTCCTAGAACTTTGTTTCTTCAGTGATGCAGTGAATGTACTATCTAGGATTCCAGTTAATATTGCAAGGCAATCTATTGAAACACAGGGTGGAAAAAGCCTGAATTACATTGGTGTGGATATTTCTGCTGCGGTTTGGGAACTATTTGTCTATCACATGTATTTTCATGGGTGTGCAGGTTTCTTTAAATAGGGGACTTGTGTACTGATGATACTACTGGGGAGAGTAAAGGGCCAACTCACTTCATCTGAACTCTGCTCTGACCTGGCGTGTCACGTGTGTGGGATACATTTGTATTGTGACATGTGAGGGCCCAATGAACCATAATCACTAATCAACATCCATGAAAATTGGGCAACTTTCTCTGAGTGTCTCTTCTGGTGTCTCATGAGGTATGACTTGTGTGAAAGCCTTGCCCAGAGTCCCCACAAGTGTAGCACTTCTGCCCAGTGTGTGTCTTGTGGAGTAAGCTCAGACCTGACTTCGATGAGCGACAGTCCCTACATGGAAAGCACACACAGTGTTTTGTCCCTGCATGGGTCCCCTGGTGTGTGTTGCGATTGGCCTTCACTGTAATAAGTTGCCTGTCCTCTCAGAAAACATAGGGATTCTTCCCTGATTGTGTCCTCTTTTGTCCTCCTGCAGCTGATTTCTTTGTGTATCCTATCCCACAGTATTTGCAAGCATATGTTTCTCCCCTTGAATGAGTCTGCTGGACGGTGATGACATCTGACAACCCTGCAAATCCCAGTCCACACTCCCTACAAGGATAGGCCCTGTCCCCTGAGCATGTATTCTGGAGTCTCTTCAACTCTGAACCATCACTGAAGCCTTGCCCACTTCCTCCATAACTTATTTTTACACTTCTAGGCATTCCTCTCCCCACAAAACATACTCCTGAATCCTCTTGGTGCACTTCCTGCAGTGAGTTCGGCTTTTCCTTCAGAATTCTCTCACCCTCACTAGAGCTCCCCTTGGGTTCGGTGGGTGTTGTCCAGAAGTCCCTGGAACATCCCCTCTCTCTCATACTTCTAAGCAAGAATTGGGTCCAATTTTCCATCTCCTGACATTCATCCTGGTCATTCCCACGCTGTGTATAGGAATTTTTCTGATGCTCTCTCTGATCTTCTGAGCAGGGTTCCACTGATTGGAGGTGTTTCCTTGCAGATGTTCCCCTGAGCAATCTGACATGAGTGACTGCGCTGCACATGTAGGCAGAGCAATTTCTTTCTGGAAAAGGCTCGAGGGCAGGATGAACAGCGGTGCATCTCTTTTTTTGGTAGCAATGAAATGAAATATTGTAGTCAGTGCTCATGCTCAAAAGCCTGCCAGGATCACATGCTTTGTTTCCTTATGGGAGGAAAAGCCCTAGGAATCCTTCACATTGTTGTGACAATGCAGGCTGTGTGTTCCTTCACAATCTAATTTCCTTTTCATTCCCATTCACTGCATCATTTTCAGGGATGCACAAAGCCACATTAATTGTGTTTTCTACCATTTTCACAGGACATGGAGTTTCTGGGAACCCCAGATCCCACTTCAAAAATTCTATGGATGAAAGTCCAATGACCTTTCGGGTGCATATGTATTTGGTAGGTTATGTGAAAGAGAGTAACTGCAAGCTTCAAGAGAAAGTGGTCTCTCTTTTCTCTCTTTTCAAAAGCATAATATGAAATTATGCACAGTGGCATACCGCTCACTCAGTGTCCAAACAGCATTTGGTACCCTGTGAAATGAATTATTCCTTGGGAGGCCATTTCAAACACTATGTATTCAAGTTCATCATCTCTGACAGGCCTTACCCAAAAGGTACTCAGAGTACTTTTCACTTCTCTCCACTATTTTCCTCTAGAAATTTGGATCTATCTGTGTCTTACCGAACAATCACTGAACAATAATGTTTTGCACTCTCTTCCCACATTTAATAGGGTGCATCTGAGGAATGCTGCCCATGATCATTTCTCAGCAGGCCTCAGACTACAGTTCCATTCAGAATTAATGCTGGGATGCATTGGCACTGTGCTCTTCTCCCAAATTTGGAACATTACAGTTCAGTGTTTCTAAAAGCAATCTCTTCCTATCTGTCTGCAGTGAGTCCTGTATAAGGCTATATGTTGTGTGTCTTTTCCAACAGTGAACTCATTCATGTAACCCGGAACACAGTCAGTGTCAATAGGAGTGCAGACTAGTGTCCCCAGGGATTCTCAGTTCCTGCAGGTTTTCCCCAAGGTCCAAACTTTCTCTGGCATTGAGCTTTAGAGTTTCAGGACTTCTGTATATTTTATCTCCTTGTCTGTAAAGTCTCTTGATCTTAAAGAGTACTGTGTTGCCAAAAATGTGGGATAGAGGATTCAGGAAGATTACTGTGAGAGGCATGAGGACACGAATAGAAACATGGCACCTGTGGAATGAGAGTCGCCTCTGGAACATGGATACCTCGGAAACTCACCTCATTCAGTTCAAACAGGATTTGTCCACTCCATCCACTTATTCATAACAATCACTCCCTTTGGTGTTCTGTATAGAAGAGACGTGGTTAAAGATCATTTTTCTTGTTATTCATAGGTAGGGGATGAAACTGTTCAAAGAATTGTTCCACATTCCAGACATCACAGGCCTTTCAGCATGCCTGGAGATTCATCTGTCCCCTCTGACCAATAGATATTTTGCTTGATTGTCCTGTACACATCCATGTCCCTCAGTCCAAGGAGAGCTTGAGCTCCCAAAGGGAGGAGCTGCTCCTTTGTGTCTGCACATCTTTGGCCTTACTTCTGCTGTGCCCCTTAAACAGTAGCCTCTTGCTCATGCAAAGTCCACTGAGGAAACAATGGTAGCCACATTGTCCTCATTCATGTGTAGCATGGGACGTGAAAACCCAAGGAGCCTCAGAAATGATGTGCGGGGGCAGAGAACATGGAAAGAGTAAAAACAATTCTCACCAACCAGGCATATCCCCTACTGGATGCCTCTTCATCTTGTGTGACCTGGCCTTCAAAAGGGCCAAACCAGACACCCATTGGCAAGTCAGACGCCTCATTCCACACTCCAAGCCAAGCATCAGGGATGCCCAATGGTCCGATTCTCAACCCAGGGGGCAAAGTGAGAGCTGCACGGTTGGGATGCCCCTTGTCCACTTCAGTGTCTTTTATAAACGCAGGGGGCGCTCGCACAGGACAGTTGTCAAGGAAGTAGTCCTGACAATTCTCACAATCTGCAGGTGAGAGGAGCAAGCAATAGGAAAGCTATAGGACATGTCTCTGCATGTCACAAGCTTCAGAGAAATCCCAGGGTCTCACTTCACAGAACCCCCATTCTCTACTAAGTGTGGACAGGAAATACCCCCTGGACAAAGTGATGAATTTCAAAGGCCAAATTAAAGGCCAAATGACTACATGAAATCATTATACCAAGATATATCATATCATTGTGGGCAAGGGCCACTTACAGAGGTAGTCATAATCCTGGGGCTCCATGACTTCTATGTACACACGGACCTTTCCTTCTTGGAAGTTATACCTCTTGGAGACAATATCATTTCTCCTCCATTCTAAGTTGGGGAAGAGCATGTCAACAGGATGAGTGGCATCTGGTTTGTTAGTCTACATTGGTTCTGAAAATGCCCAGTGTCCTCCCACCAAAATTTCACCCTTCATTCCTCATTCTCTCGTAATTTCATCTGGCTAATTTTGGTTGATAGAGACCGAGAGCTCACTCTGCTTCACATGGCTAATTCCTGTTTCACTTCCAGATGTCCCCATTGTGTGGCTATACTTGCCCACTTTTACTCTTCATGAACTTCTCTTTGAGGGTCCATAACGTGACTAAGACATGGATCGAAGACATGTGCATACAACACCTAGATTTCATAGGTGAAATCATCATCACACATGCATTTTTTGGGCAACTGCATGTGTCCACTGTGTTAAATGTAACTCAACTCTGTCAAAACATGTGTGTACTATATATAATAGTTCATTTTAATTTCATTTTACCTTTTAGTATTCTGGAGCTCACAGAATTTAAAAGGTTTGCCCCAACCTCCATTGCAAACTTTAGTCTGAGATCCACCCAGAATAGAATCAGATGGCTCTGCAGAGCATTCCACATACCCAGGGCATACACATCCACTGCTCTAGAGGTCTTAGAGGAGCTGTAGTGTTCGTAGAACTTGCTCTTACCTGAATCTTTTCTGGACTGCTCTGCAGAGATACTTGCTGCTGCAGAAGTGGGCTCCCTTTTCTGGCACTGCGGGGAGCCACATCTGCTGTGCAAACTGATTCTTCCTGACAATGTGTTGAACTCAGATTCATTACTAGTCTTTTTCCTGGGCTTTGCCTTTAATGTAAGAGTCACATAACAAAAATCATCCATACTTATTAAATTTCTTTTACATATTATCCCTTATATGGCTTTAATCACCACTTCAACAGGTCTTGGAAATACATGAGGAGGATGAATACCACAAGAGAATAAGAGGGCCTATATTTATGCTGGATTCAACCTGACCCCATGCCTTCAAAATGTTTTCTTTCAGTCTTCTCTACAAAAGGGATAGGGATATGAGACAATCAGATATGGGATAACTCTTGACAGAAATGTATGTAGAAAATAAAGGGAGTGACCCTAATCTTGGTGTTTTTATCTAGGGGAGGATACTTTTAGTTGGACTAGTTGGAAGTTTGTGTTGAAGTGCACTATCACAAACTTAGTGGCTTCATACATAAAACCACCTATTTCTGTCTGTTGGCAATGATTGGCATAATCCTACCCTTACCTGCCCTTGTATCCATGGGGGATATTTTCATGTCAACAAACTTTGGAAAATACTCACCCTGTGTCCTCTACTGAAGGCCACCACAGGACACTGGACTACAAGATAAAGAAAAACCAGTGTTTCCATTGGTGTGTGTTTCCCCAATTTGGAGATGGTAATTAGGTACCCAAAATTCCGAATCAGAGACTAGTCCGTGGCCAGTGCAAGGATGAGTGGAAAACATTTTGCACCTAACACTAAGACCTAGGCTTGTCTTGTGTGCATTACCTAGCATTTTTCAAATAACCAATTACAACAAAGATTATCAGGGCTGCTCCCTCTGTTCATAAGATATCTCTAACCATAAATTGGACTTTCAGTATAAAAACTATAATGAAGTTCATGTGTCTTTGCAGATACTCCATTTATATAACAAGTCCCATTCTCCAATATCACTTCCTCCTTCCAACTGTCCTTGCCAAGACTCTTCGTGGAATGACCATATCAGCTCAATTATTTCTTCAATTTCCATCCCCTACTTGAATCATTAGATTCTGTTCAGCCTCAGAGATTCTTCGACACAGAGTCTCTAGTGTCTTTACCACAGCATCGACATTTCCATCAGGTTAAGATGCCACCTAGATTTCAGCTGTGTTTCAAACCCACACCCATGAAAGGAGACCCCCCTATTTAGCCTTCACTCTCAAAACCAGAGAGGATGATGACATGGCAGAGACTAGGAAGTGATAGAAAAATGAACTACTGTCTCCACGTCCCACAATCTCAACTCCCTAAATTAAAAAGATTAACCTTTTTACGCCCATGACCCAATGGACTTCATGTGGCAGTCAATTTTTACACTTGTGCTAGGTGCTCAGACCAACAAGGTTCCCTTATGATGACAGCTAATCTGAAGTTGGTATGTGTAACATATATATAAACGCACACACACACACACACACACACACATATATATATTATTTTTTTCCTTTTTAGATTAGTTTATTCATTGCCGTTTCTATCCTTTATTCCCACTGCAGCCCACACACTCATTCCTCCCCTCCTCCTTCCCCTTTCCAACCTCCCTAGGTTAGGTCATGCCTTCTCTATATTTGTTCCTGTAAACCCTTCCCTTTTCCCTTGATATTCCTTCCCCTCTCCCCTCTGGTTCCTGACTACCTGTCCTCTATTTAAGTGTCTTTTGTTATATTTCACTTGTTTGTCTGTTTTGTTGTTTAGGTTCCTGTTAATGGTGATATTATATGGTGTTTATCTGTATCATATATTTTTATGTTAGAAACATTTACTGACGTGATTTTATGTATGAGTATGCACATTTACATTCCACATTGGCAATATTTACATGAAAAGCCCTTTCTTTGACACTACTATGAATTGTACTTTGTTTGTTGAACAACAAATACTTCCCTTGACACACCTGATAAAGCCTGACCTAAATAATGCAGATCAACCTCAGAAGGGCAACCCTGGATACTCTGTGCCCTCCCCTTGCCTGCGAGCACATTTGTCCTCAGAACCCTGACTGATCTCCACCGGGAGAATCTGGTACAGCCAGCGTTGACACATGAAGCTGAATGGCGATCAGAGACCTTGGTAACAAGCAAAAGATTTTCTTGAAAGTGAACTGCTTCAGCCAGGTGCATTCACCACAAAGGCATTGCGATTGAAGCCAAAGGGTCAGCAAAGACACAGCGCAGAAGGTCTACACATTGCCAGTGGCAGCCCTACTCTGACACAAGGATGCAAAATTAACCCAGGTTTGTGTCCACAAACAAGGCAGCTGAAAGTACATACAGTTACCTGGGCAAGAGCCAGGCCAGTAGACCATCATGTTTATCAGGCATCACTGCTCTTGCACCACTGCCCACCAACGCCCTCCAATAAGAAAGCAGCAGTTCCAATGGCAATTATATTTCACATTCCTGTTCTGGATTAAATCCCAGTTTCCCATGGGATCCCACTTTTCCGCAGTGAACTGATTGGAAATGTCCTTCAACACATCTTTGCCAAAGAGAACATAGTACATTGCATCAGTAATTCAGTTATGTTAGTGAGAACCCACAGAGGGCCTTCAATTTCTCCCAGCAAGGTGAAGTCTGAGAACACTGGTGGTATTTGTACAGTGAAGAGGAGGATAGCGTCCCCTCTACTTCGGGCCAGGTTTCTCAGGACAGCAGTCCTGCTCCAGTTTCACTGGCAGTGTTGTGCAGGACTGAGTCCCATCATTCCCATGAGTATTCCATCCCATGCCCAGAGAGTTTCATCCATTTATACCTACTTGGGCACTCCTTTGGCACAGCTCTTTCAACAGTGCTGTCCCGCCAGGTAGTCTTCTTGTTTCATAAGGGAGGGGAATCTGTGTCCTTTCTTAGGTTTGCACTGCAGTGTTCTGTGACCCCAAGTCTTGTTCTCTCACTCAGCCTGTGAATCCAACATAAGGACCAAGAATGTTGACCCCAGGTCAGATATTGGCATATCACTGTGGCTGCTCTCTCCCCAGCAGTGTCCGTCCTAGTAGTGTCCTTTTGTGCAGGAGATCACTGTGTGTCTTCCCCCAGGTGATATTACACAGATCTTCACATTTCTAGTCCCATTAAACTTCTAGATAACCCACCCCCACAACAAGCCTCTGGACATTCTCCTACAGGACCAGTACTGCTGCCAGGTGATGTTCAATTCCAAGTTACCTAGCTTGGTAACCAGCTTTGGAACTCTTTTTTAGCTCCCTGGTCCCTGAAAGCACACTGTGCCTTCTCCTGTCTGGCCTCAGCAGGCCCTGAAAGTGCAACACTTTTCATACCCTAATTCATATTATCTGAAGAAATGCAGAGGTTCCACCTGTCATGTCTGGTGTCAGCTGATGGCTGGTGTCTCACGGTGACTTGCACTGTATATCTTGGTCCAGTTCCTGGCTCCTGAGACCACCAGGTGACTTCTCCACTGTGACATCACAACAATATAGGAGTCCCAGTCCCACCTTCACCAGGTACACACTGCATAAGCACATGCGGTCAAGCCAGAAGACTAGGGACAAGATCTGGCATAATATCTCAGGCAACACAGAGCAGGCAACCTTGGTGTGCATGGTTCCTGCCCTACCCACCCTAGGGACAGCTGAGGGGAAGTCTGTCCTCTGGAGCACAGACAACCCTGATCATTGGGAGGGACTGTGATGGGGATAGAAAAGGCAACTTTACTAGGTAAGGGGTTTGGTCTTCAACTGGTGCTCTCAAATAAAACATGTGAAAGACTGAAGCATTTTTGAGGAGAATGAATTCTGTCAAGCCTCAGGACTTGGGGTCCTTCAGGAAAAGATCTGAGGCCATTCATTCTGAGGGTTTGTAAGGTGCTTAGGGGTCGGGCTAGTGATCTCTGATGATGAGTAGATTTGGCGCCCCTCATTATGTACTTTTTGCCCATTGACACTCTGTCCCCAAGACACGGACATTTAAGGTGTCTGAGTATAGGGATATTAGCCATTTCTCTGCTGTTAGTGGGAAACGCAGCCCTTTATGAGAGTGTTGTGGAGCGTGAGGGTGTTTGAAAGTCTAAGCTCTTGGCAAATCCAGAGGTTTTCTGGGCAAGGTGTTTTTTCCTGTGGTCCCTGTAAACAGTCAATTGTAGCCATGGAGACTCTGCATGAGGTTACCTGGGCTCTCTTAGGTTGGTGTTTGTATGGGGAGGGCTAAGGGTATTACTCTGCAAAGTACTCCATTTACCTCACTGTCTCACAGAGACCCTGCTGCGCAGCCAGTAATGGAGAGGTGTTTCCATAGAGCTTCTCCTGCTGAGGAATTCAGAAGGCATGATGTCACAGAGGGCAAGTGTCCTGAGGGTAATACCACGTTGGGGTCAGGATCCACCAATCATAGCTTAGACCTGGGGTCCTGACCACAATTGGACTCTAAGAAGAAGTTAAAAGTGCAGGGCAGAAATTAGAGCCCATCTGTCAGATTTGTGATGGGACTGGCCAGAGGAAGTCCCACCCCACCCCACAGGATTGCCTTTTCTGCATGTGGAAGTTGCCTTTCACGCAGTGTCACCCAAGAGCATGGTATGGTTGTTTCTGCTGGCTTGTTTTCCAGCTGCTGATGAGGGACAGGCCAGGGAGCAGCAGAGTACCCGGAGCTTGGGCACTTCTTCAGGGTGCATGTGTCCTTCCTGCACCCTGCCACATTGCTTTGTTTCACTAAACTATGATCAGGATCTATGATTTTCCTCTAGGCCCTGGTGCCGTCCCTTGTGCATCTCGCTGACAAATAGCAGGCCAGAAAACGGAGGATGTGGTTACCACTGCATTCTACCGCAGGGAAACTGAGGTGTCACTAAATTCAACCCATGCACTTCGTGAAAATGAAATAACTTCCACAGTTCAAATATTCCAACTGAAAGAAATGACACAATGTGTAGTGTTGAAAAAACGCTGGGAGAAGCACCTTTGAGAGCCATGGGTATGTTAAAATACCACAGTTCTAAGAAGTATTCAGAAAAAGACAATATACAACTACGTTTGTATCTTGAAAGAAAACACCTGTGTACACTCACACACACACACACACACACACACACACACACACACACACACACACACAGTCTGAGAAGTCCTACAAGCACTTTTACAAAAATGTGGCATCTCTTCTAAGGATATGTGATCAGAGAGCAGAGTCACTATAGCTGCTTCTGTCTTGTACTTGGTAAAATGGGGAGAGGATTCCTGGACCTTGCTTCTTTTGGATGGCAGAAGTATAAGTGCATTTCCATGGACTGGTAACAATCCAACTAATGGGAATTATTAATTACATAATGTAACTCATATCTTTTTTTTTTTTTTCTGATTCACTGCCATTTTAATTCCTTGGTGGCTAGAGCCCAATGGAGTTTGATTTTCAGGAATCTGGTTGCTTATTGATTTGAGATGGGTTCTTATCCTCCTTTTAGCTGTGCCAGGAATCTCATCGTTAATACCTATGCCTCCATCTTGGCCAGACACTGTTGTTATAACTTAATGAGGTATTCTATCCCTTGCTCTCTTTCCTCCCCTTCCATTACCTCTGGCATGAGAGTATTATTACATTTCACCTTGCCCAATACATCACTTCAAGTATGCTTCTGCATATAAAATATTTTACTTTGTGCTTCTCTGTTGAAGTTGCTCTTTCCTACCTTTTTCTAATTTGTGGATTTGATCCTAGGCTTAATCAAATCTAGCGATTACTCTTTAGGTATATTCTTTACTTTAGATATGTTTTTCTTTATTTGTGTTATGTTCTTTTTCATGGATTCTAGGTCTCTTTTCATCCTGATGAGCTTCCTTATTTCCATTAAATTGAATTTACCAGTGTGCTGTTTTGCTTGTTTTCTGGAGATTCCTCCCATTCTATTATTTGGGGACTCTTTCTTTTCGTATTTTTGCCTGTCTCATTGTGTTTGTTTCTATGAATTAAACACCTGCTGTGACTCCCAGAAGTGGTTGGGTGTCCTTCTCTAGATAAGCCCTTTGGATTTCAGTGGTGTAGTCTCCTTCTTCCCTCAGCTGCATGCTCTCCAATGGTCTTGTATTGTTGAGTGAGCCTTCTAGCTGTGTTTTTTCTTCATTGCTGCTGTCCAAGTAGCTGGCTAGCTCAAGACATATACTGGATAGCTTTTGGGATAGAGAAAAGAAGAATGTTGGAGAGAATGATTGAATAATTCCCACACCCCATGCCCCAACTGGTGATCGAAACTGCAATCTCGGCTGAGTGTGTGGGAGGGCCCTGGTCAGGGTTAGAAACTGCATTCTTTAACAGTGGGGAATAAAGTCCCAACCCACTGAGCTTGCACTTCATTTATTTTTCATTTTCCATTACACTGTTTACCTGTGGTTATTTTACATGGCAATTTTCAAACACCCAGTGCTCTCGCAGTTCTGCAGTTTACCTATACCTCTGTATATATTTCAGCAACACTCTTAAAATTTCTTACAACTTGTTATACACAACTAGCTCCTATTTTATCTCTGTGATCTCCTTCATTTCAAGTTCTTTTGCTTCAGGTTCTCACTCCCCTGTCTTTTATATAAGTCAAATCACACGTACAAATAATTATTTATTTGTTTAGAAACATGTGTACTTTGATAACTATATATATATGCATATTGCCCTGACTGGTGTGTTTCCAGGGATTGAACACAGACATGGATCCTAAAGAATTACTGGTTCAATTCCCAGTCCTGCCATCTGTAAGAGTTGCTAACTGCGTCATCAGCAGGGAGAGCAATGTGAGTCAAAGGCAAACTGACGTATCTCTCTCTGTTTTTCTCCCAACTTTCCCCTCTCTCAAAAAATAAATAAAATCTAAAAAATTCTCAAAATGGAAATAAATGTGGAAGCCTATTCAATAGCTTATAAATCCAGTAGTGTTCTTTTCACATATGAGAGTCTACATATGTATATTTAATAAATGTGCCTTCTACATGTGAATACATTTTGTCATTTATACACCGTAGATTCAAAATATATTTCATCTACCATATGAGAGTGTGTGTGTGTGTGTGTGTGTGTGTGACGGTTTTGGAATGATAATCTGTCAAAATTATTTTGCACCTAATACATTAGAAGTGTTCTTCCAGGCATCATTGATTTTTTCTTTTTAAAGATTTTATTTATTTATTTTCAGAGGGGAAGGGAAGGAGAGAGGGAGAGAAATATCAATGTACGGTTGCTTCCTGTACATTCCCTGCTGGGAACTGGCCTGCAACCCAGGCATGTGCCCTGACTGGGAATCGAACCGTGATCTCTTGGTTCACAGGCCCGTGCTTAATCATTGCTTTTTTTTTGAAAATCCTCGATGACCCCCGCAAAGGACTAATTTAAATTCCAGTGTCGGCTTAAGCATTTATTAAATCAATGTTTTGTGTTTCCTGAGGGAAAACACAACTCTTGGATCTGCTTCTCAGCAGACATCCTTTCACCACCTAGATAGCAAAAATTCAAGGGAGCAATGTGCCTAACACCTCCCTTGGAAGCCCCTTACCGGTTTGTGTACCTGCCATCCTTACCTTAAAGATGTCAGCTGTTGGGATTTCAAGGATATGTTGACTCACTTTCTTAACAAACCTCTATGGGCCATGTTTGCCTTTATGGCAAAAATGACTGAAATCTAGTCTCCTTCATTGAGCAAATGCCATCAAAGCAAAAGTAAACTTCTGAGTGCTGATTTTCAAACATCATTTAGTTTTCTGCCCATGAGGACATTTTCACTGTGGCCTGTGTTGATGTCACTAGAAGGTTATTAAGGTTTTGTGCATCATCTTAAATTGGTTTAAGTGGGAAGTTCAGCCAAGGTGTCTAGCCAGAGAGCATGTAACAACAGAGTGCATTAGCAGTTCTGAAGTATTCCCATTATTATTGTTCAGTCAGTCTGAAAGGTAAATAACTTAGCATGGTATAAAGAAAATTACACCCACAGCATCCAGGGTTCTTACCCAATCCTTTTCAGAAGGTGTTCAACAAAGATACTCTTGTTCCTGGGACTGGAGGATAATTTTGTATTATATGACACTACCACAGTCACAACATGGATGAAAAGTAGACAAGGAAGCCAGAAAACACAGGGTCTGATCAGAACACTCCACAGCACTATGCTGAGTATTGTTTGATCTATTGAACCCACTCCAGTGCCATACAAATTGGATAGAATTAGTTTTGCTCCTATCATGGACATGAGAGAAGCCAAGATGTAGAAAATTAAGTTAATTACTGAGAGGAATATAGCTAGGGAGTGACATCATACTCAGAATATCGGCGTCATCAGTTTTTTTAAAAATCACATGGAAACCTAGAGAACACAATAGAATATCTTGTGAGATTACAAGAGGAAAAAGTGTAGGAGAGAGTCCTCAGGTAATGTTATGTGGAAGAGTCAGTCTGCATTCAGCACTTGGACATCTGTGGGGTGCCTTCCCATTGTGTAATCACACAGTAATTGCCGCTTCAGGACAGTCATATGTCTTTTTTAACACATACATTACATGCTGTAATGGCTTTGTATGGGCAGGGCCTCTGAGACATTTTCCCTGATGTCAACCGAGGTACAATCTGCCTAAGGAATCTTCTCTTAGCATCCACAAAACCTTCAAGGAATCCAAAGCATGAAAATTGCTTCTGCATAGGGTGACTTCTCCTTTCCAGTTAGTGATGTCAATGACCAGCATATGGGCCACAAGGAACTCGAAGCAGCCACCAGTGTATGGGGAAGGATGTGCAATGACTGACCCTGGTGTTGCGTTCAGCAACTGCCATGATCAGCCAATCCTTCTGACTGCACTTTGCTGTGAGCCCAGAGCTCAGTCTATTGATTATCCCAATGTTTCAGAAATCTCCAACCGTCCAGCTCAGACAGTGACTGGTCAGAACATGATCATTTCTGTGTCACGTGTATTCTGAGCTCTTGGAGAGCGAATGGCAAACATTTCTCACCTCCTGCGAACTCAGTATTTTGCAAATCATTCCACAGAAGACCCAGAAATATATCTTGGGAACCTGAGGAACCCCTTATATCCCAAAGGGAACTATAAGTTAATTGGAAATATGCAGACAACCACAGGAGATTTTGTGATATGCACGTTTTTTTTTAATATGGCTTTGTGAATACATAATTCCAGTGGCACTGTGGTTGTGTCACCATGCCCAGCCAGTGTCACAGAAGACACAATGTGAAGTCCTGAAAATAGGGGAGAATCAGCCCCAAGGCTCAGCAGAATGCAGGCCCCAATTCAAAAAAGCACACAGTAAAATAAAACGGGTTTGCAAATAGAAGAGACTTGCGAATATTGTGTCTATTTCTCAAGGGGCAAATGGCTTGCTTAACACCATTGAAAAGCAGGAAAAATTATTCCAGTATGTGTCCAGGCATGAGTACAGAGGACAAATCTCAGCGTTTAGTGCTGTGATATTAGGGAAGTGAAGGAAGAATTCTGACCAGAATGGGGGCGCATCACTGTTGGTAGGAGAATTATCACTTCCTTCTTTAAGCCTCACAGCCAAGGTCAGTGTTCATGAGAGTAATCTCTGTGAAAGGGCTCACCTTATTTTCCTCATGAACCTGAAGTACCTCATACACAACAGAGAATTTTGGGGGGATACCTTTGGAAACACCTCTCATTGTCAGAAACAACTGGCATATGGGAATGGGCTGTTCTAGAAAAATTTCCATAGGAGAAAGTCAACAATATACATCGGTTATGGTGACATGGAAGTCTTCTTGAAGAAAGAGAGTTAGTTCTGGTGAACAGAGATATCCCTTGCACTATGCCTTAGGCCATGCCTTCAATTAAAGGTGAGGATGGGTCATATTCAGGTTTACTGTCTGACCCCCACATTTCTGAGAGCTATCGACAGGCAATTTCTCAAAAAAATCTAGAAACCAGGGAGGGCAGTGGACTGCATACAACCAGCAAATTATTCTGCACTCCACACATGTCCCTAAATTCTGGCATCTGATTGGGTGTTGTTATGGTAACTCCATGGAGAGAATTTGTGAGTTGGCCTTCACAATCTCATTATCTCTTCCACTCAGAACCAATGATTGTCTTAGAGCCTGTTGATGGTACTAACTCATCAAATGAGATTCCTGCCTGGCACTATTCTGGTATTATTCTTGGTATGGCGTCTTCATCTTCTGATATGTTAAAATAGGATCCTCTGACACTGAGTTGCAGTTGCATGTAGGCACAATGCAAGGCTGCATCAAAAAGTACAAGCATCAAAGGAGAAGAAGGAGGGTGTGACTCTCAGTCAGTCTAACAGCTGAGCTGTTCCTGAAACGAAGTCTGCCCAGAGGTTTTTTTTGTTTTACTCAAGCGTTTCTGTTTTCCCCTTTGCAAATGGTGTCTAGCAACCAGATTTGGATCTATTGGTCTGTCCTGTTGTTAAATCCACTTTCCTCAGGTGAGACTTCAAAAGTACATCCATCTGATATTGTAAGGAAGTTAGTATTTTTTTAGGATTCTCCTAATTGGCAATTACTCATGGTCAAACCTAGGTTTTATATGTCTATATTCAGGACACAGCAGACAGCAGTGGCAGCCATTTGCCAGTAATTGTGAGTCAAAGAAATCCAAAGAAGTTTCCAAGTGGCTGGAAATCAATGTCACAGGCATGATAGAAAACATTTCGGTGGGGTTAAAACAGAAGCAAACAGACATAAGCGTCAATTTTTAGGGGTCTGCTATACAGGAGAAAAAGCAAGCTGTGCTGCATTTGGTTGGGAAAAGGATAGACAAGGCATTGGCTCATACAGCATATTGCATCAGGGCTCAAGTACCGAACTATTTCCATGAAGTGGGCACATTACCTGTCATCCTCTCTGCCTCAGTTAAATAACTATATCTGCTGAAGAGGTGTTGCTTTTTCATAGAAGGCCATGGTAGGAGGGTAGGGATGGGAATAGTGAGCTCACTACTTCCCACAGGTTTTCCTCTCTGGCTCTGTAGCCTAGGCCCCACCTCTGTTCTCATCCTGCTGTGTCTATGTGTCTCCCCATTGTACTGAATGTACTAAAGTGTGGCAAAAGTGTTCAGTTCCCTCAGCGTACTCTTTCTGCACTAAACTGAGAATTGATGTCAAGGAACCACGGGTGCTGACCATATGCCCCAATAGTGCCCTGAAGAAAATGGCAGGGGGCTGGGGATAGCACCTAAGCCAAAATTGAGTTGTGGAATCTGGTAAGTGCTTGTTGATGCTCCTGGTAGCAGAGCTCGTCAGAGCTGTCCTATTCCCTGGACCCTAGGGAGTCCACCTTGGGTATGTAGAAGCCCAACATATGCAATGAGGATTCAAAATCAAAGCTCTGTCAGAGGGCCAATGTTAGAAGACCCATGGTGTTTGTAGAAATGTGGGATCTAGAGTGAGGCACGGCGATGTTCAGAGCTGATCCGGAACTACACAATTATCCAGACTACACTGTGGCACTTCTTCCCTTGTTACTATGCCCTGTATGAGGAGGGGAAAAAAGGAGAGCATTGAAAGCTATATGAGAGCAGGCACATGATAGGCCCCAGGGCCCTGATGAACCAGGGACTCCATGAACAAAGTCAGGGTTGGTGGCACAGCTCCCTTAGATCTCTTCAAGGAACAGCCACCTGTATAGCTTCTCTACCCTATTAGGAGTGCACTTGATGCCAGGAAGCAAAGAATTCTCCATGGCAGAGAATTCTAAGTGACACAAGAGAATTCCAGAGTGCCGCCACGTAGAAAGAATAGTACCCAAATGCACAGTACTGGTAATACTTCTAACTGCTTCAGAAATATGCCAAAAATGTGCAGCTGTGGTGTCTTTTCCTCTTACCTCTTGAAGAATGTATTGGCTTTGTCCTGAGTGCCTAGAAGTGTAACAAGACAAACCAGGGCTGGGCATATATCAAGCCTGTTGGGCAAGGCTCAGATTGATCTCCAGGACAAGGGACAATCACAGGTGGTACAGAGCTGCTTATGGGGTTGCTCTGTTTTCACTGATTGTATGCCCAGTAGATTGGCCTTCTATGTGCATGGGCAGAATGCAGTGGGTGTGGGAGAACAGCATATAGATTCACAGCACATAGTGTTTCGAACATTGGGGAAGACTCACAATGCTCTGATGGACTGACGACATTAACAGGAGGGGCTGATCTGTTGACAGAACTTCCTTAAAGCTACTCCAACCCTAATCTCTCAGTGTAGCCATCTGTCAGCATGGGGCAGAAAGCTCAAGGGAGTGAGAGGAACGACCTTTACATAACAATGTCAGGGAACAGTTTCAGTGTATGGGGGATCTGGGACACCACTGCAAGGCAGTCAGTTTTTGTCCTGGCAGACACCAAAGGTCCTGGACAGTCTGCCTACTTCACTGAAGAGGAATTCAAGGCCCTCTAAAGGATCTCACTTCCACTGCTGTGTAACAGAGAAATCCTTGAATGTTCTCCAAGATGAAGATGCTTTCCAGATCATTGCCATCTGTTTCACCAGGGGAATATGGGCAGCGATAATAGATGAAGAGAAAAGGTGCTATGAGAGCATGAAAAGGAATTACCCTGGGCTCTGCAGATGTCAGAATGTAGGATGATGAAGCAGAGTAGCCTGGTAAACAACACCTGCTGCTTGTCTTATCTATCTATCTGTCATTTGTCTATCTTTGTATGTATGTTTGTATGTATGTATGTATCTTCCATCTATCTGTCTATCTAACTTCCTGTCTATCTATCTTCTCTCTATCATCTGTTTATCTACACATATCATCTATCTATCACTCTACTTATCTAGCCACCATTTATTTATTGATCTGTCATCTGCCATCTATATATCTACCTATCTATGTATCTATCATGTGTCATTTAACAATCCATTTTTCCACAGATGTCTTCAGTGTTGACAACTGTCTGAAGGAATTTTGTTCCTTTATGTCAGACCAGGCCTGGCGCTGCAATGGAAGTGTTCACACACTGCTTTTGAGGACTTCCCAGACACATTACAGTTATTCATAGTGGCTTTGTGAAGGAATAACCCCTGCAGCGCTTTCTCCCTTCAGAAAAATCTCTTGTTTTGTCATTTGATTCTCATAGACTCTCCACCATCTTTCTGCTGCCAACGCTGGCCTGCCACACAGGATCTCGTGGAGGAGAATGAGTCTCCCCTGAAATGAAATATATACTAGTCTCTCTAATGTTGTAGCAATGTGAGGGTTCAAGGGAAACAGGACTGACCTCTTGACACAATCATGGTTCAAGTCAGGCTGAATCTCAGGAATACACAAGGCATGTATCTTATGTTCAGCAACCATGCAAAACACAAGCCATGAAATGCGATATAAGTGTCTCCTCAAACAAATTTTGGAATGAATAAAATAAGCATGAATACCTACACACCCACTTATTGTAAACTTTTGTCTCTTATTTTTAAATAAGAGGTAGATGTATAAAATATGAAAATGAATGATAAAAGAGTTTGGAATAGCTGTCTTCAGGAGAAGAGGAGGAAGGTATGTTGTTTGAAAATGCTGTAACATGTTTTTCATGAGGTGAGAAAGAGGACTTGTGGGAAAAATAGTAATCATGATGAATAAGGAAGATGAGGCTGTGGGCCAGAGCAGGGTGCAGTTGATCTTTGAATCAGTTCCTGGTTTCAGACATGTCATCGTGCTTTCCAGATTTTCTAAAGTTTGGCAAGCAGTGTTGGTCTGCTTTCAAGTATCTGCAGCTTAAACACAGCTGAAATCGTGGTGTTATGCTCAATTTCATAGAAAATATGTTAGTCTGGTCCATAACATTCCAGTGCATTGCTAGGAATCTCTGAAGCTACCTCTAATCTAATGGTTACCCATGTGGTTGCAAAGATAAAATAAACCAGATAAATTGTACAACGGGCCATTAGCCTCTAGGAGGAAATAGGAAGGTGAAGAGAGAAAGGAGAAAGGGTCTGAATAATGTAATGGGGTGTGTGCAATTATACATGCCATTTATCGTATTCTTGTCCTAAAACACCAAGTTACCTCTAGAAATAGTTCATGAATATAGGAGAGGTCAGAGATGATGCTTTGTCCCATTGAATCATAGGAATGATGGTTCCCCCAATCTAGGTGGTTCCCCCAAGAGAGGCAAAGGCATTAGTGATAACTCAGCGAACATTTCCATTCATCCTTAGCCTGCTGTCTGATCCAGAATTTTCTGCAGCCAAGGACTGTTTCCACATTTTGCAACCATATATCTATCAAAACACTTCATTAACTTATATTCAAAAGTTCTGGGGTGGTATCAGGAGGCTACAGGAGGTGAGTGATTCCTAAAGCCAGTTGACAAGAAAACCTTCCTCAGGGACACAAAAACAGGTAATGGGAGGGAAATGTAGAGAGTTTCAGATATACAGGAATGTTTGATTACATTGTTGAGGCCACAGTATCAAAGTAGAAAAATCTCTTCCTTTGCTGCAGTAAAGTATTTAGAATCCTGGTAAGATTTTCATAGTTTTATAAAGCATACATCGTCGTGTCCATATACCACTACGCCATTCATCTAATGGTTGATTTCATGCACAGTGTTGTCATGCTGAATTGACAGAGGCACTATCATCCTCTGACTGAGGGAACGTTATTGATATATAGGTTCTTTGTGGAGCAGATGATTCCTGGAGAAGGAAAATATAGGCTACCCACTGGTTGAAATTCTCATTCAAAGAAAGCATATCCAATCCCTGTGGAGCTTCAGGTTTCATGATTAAAAACCATAAGTTATGCTTGAACTAAGAACTTCATATAGGTTCACACTATTTAACTGAAACTCGCCTTTCATGGACTGGCTTCCAATGGCCCTCCATGTAGGAAGAAGTAACACCATTTTCTGAGTGTTCATTAGGTCAACATCATTGTGTTTTGCCTCCTTCCATCAGGCTGCCTGCTCACGGCATTGTAAGGCCTCTGAGAAGCTGGTCTATACCTCAGTTTTCTGAGATGCCTCTGAGGGCCTGTTGAGAATTGGAAACATGCATGATTTCACTATTACAATTTCACCTACATTGAGTCAAAGAACTCCAAAGTTAATTTACCTTGACTTGTCAAATGTGAGGGAAGATGATCAGTGACATTATAGCACCACGTTAATCTCAAATTCATACACTCTCAGTTTGCAAATCACGTTGGTGAACATCCACAAATGTCATGGCCAGACAATCATTCAGAATTAGGATGCTATGCATTATGAAACTGAAGAGAATTTGCAGGCAGTACAACTTTATTCAAACAGAATTGAATGGATCCATGAAATTCTAATAGAGTATTCTTTCCCATATATGACAACATGCAAATTTTGCATTCTTCCCTTTTTGTCTAGATACATTTAAGCCACCTCTGGGTTTGTTTTGGTCTCATTAAGACCACACTCACGTTTACAGAAAACTCAGAAACAATGGAGCCTGAATGGAATGGATTTGTGTTGTGAATGAAGTATGCACATATACCCTCACTTTTTCTGTAATATTCATACTACTCAGGTTCTTCCAAGAACTGTCAAATAGTAATTAAAGACACACTCTTTGGAATGTATAGTAAGAAGTGAAAGTTAAATGAGGGAATGTCGCCTTTTGCAATGTGACATGTACTTTGAAGTCAATGCCCAGCAAACTTTTAATGAGTCTAGTGGGAAGCGATTGCTCAGAAGATTAGAGCTGTAACCCAAAAATGGCTCAGAAGAGGCCCAGATCACAGAGTCATCTCCTGGAGAGGCAAGCACCCCTGCAGACCTTTAAAAAGAATTGGATAGGAGGTGAAAATATGGACACTATAGTTCCATTAACTCCTCAAGAAGCGCAGATCATTATGACATAGGTGTGTGGAGTGCACTTCAGAGAGACCATGGCTTGTGCTCAGTGAAACAGAGGCTGAAATTTACACTGGACCTTGTAAATTCTCTGAGCTCCCCAATTCAAATGTGATCAGTGACTATAGGAGTATGGAGTAAACATATGCTCTAAAAGCATTAATTGAAATATAAAACAATTGACACTTACTGTTTTGCCATAAAAGGGCCTGAGTTGATAAAATTCCTAGTATCTTGGTCTTGTCAGCACATACATGTGATTAATGCCTAAAGTACATAATGTGCTTTCAAACAGTATTTTTGAATGAGTAGTTGTTGGAAACATACAACGTTTAATTGGCACATCAGTAGAGTACAATGTAATTTGATGGGAGAACATCAGGTGTTCCCAGAAGGAAGAGACTTTAACCCTGTAGACCACATAACCTTGCTCACCTGCTCTCCTCCAACATAGAACTGAGGAGAAAGAAAATCAATGTGGATGTATAATCATGAGAAGGAAAGTGGTGTATGTACCAGGGCTTCAGCAGCTCCACAATGTTGAACATGTCTGATAGTGAGCCTTGCAAAGTGGCATGATAAGTGTTGATAAAGTAATTTTGTGTAGGCATTAGGTACCTAAATCTCTCGCTACCTGCCTATCAAATATATACCAGAGCTCCCACCCACACCTGCAGCATTTCAGATATAGTAATAAGCCCTACTGCTTTATTAATACCTACTCCTGCCTCATTTAGATTTTAAGAATCATCAGGGCTTGTGCATATGCAACTTTTCTGTGAAATCACGATTAAGTTTACTAAAGACACTATGGTGGGCATATGAAATCCCAGCAATTCAGCTTCCATACTGCCCCCCTTGGTTGAGGTTTAGCCTATCAGGCAACCTTGGCATTGGTGTTGGAGTGAGGAAGGATACATGGGATGTCCTGGTAGGTCTCAGCTTTGGCCAGATCACACAAAAGGATGAACCCTCCTCCTTCCAGGATGATGAGAACTTTTTTCCTCTTACCCTGTTCTCTGGTATCCCATATCCCTTCTGTGGATATCAGGTATCTCACCTCCCACAGGCTAGACATGGATAGCCAAAATATGAATTCACACTGTGTGCTAAGAAGACTGTGCAAGAAGATGTGCTTACACCAAGTGTAAGGATGAGAGTGTAATTTGAGCCCATGATGGGCAGACACAAAGGAATGTTTCTTCCCTTTTGGGAATCCTGCTCTCAATGTACAGACACACATGGTTGTGTACATGACAAGCAAATGAAATGCCTTCTGGACAACAGTGGCAGTAAAATGCTCACGGGGTCTGAAAGAGCTTTGATTTCAGGAGGGTAAGGTGGTTTTTCTGACCGCTATGTCCCCATCAAAGAATTACAATAGAAAACCTTAAATGGTTTCACTGCCATACATACCACCAAAGAGAGAAATTTCAATGATAATGTTGATTAATGGGCAAAACCTCTTCCAAATGGATTATATCAGAGAGCCAGAGACCATCAACCACCACAATCTCAAGTGTCTTTCCATATCGTCATACTCCCTCAATGACCACCCTCAAGCTTCTGTTCCACTTGGTTCTCTACACAATAATTCTTTCCTATCAAGAGAAATGCGAAAACTTTGAGGGAAAACGACAATATGGGTCCTCAAAACACAAAGCTCCCTGCTACACAAATTTTGACACTAGAGCGCTTGGAGATACCTGGACTCCCCAGGGGGATGGGATTACACTTTAATTGACCTGATGGATATTCCTGAAGCACAATTTCCACTGAGGCTTACATAACTTGGTTCATTGTTCATACAGATCACACAACTCATACCCTTATGGGAAGACAAACATGTGATTGCATACGTGCCACAGTAAACATTGCTTAGTACTTTGAAGACAACTAATCCAGAGCGAGTGCCGAAAGATCCATGTGAGGGGAGAGTGTGGCATGACAGATTTTGAGGAAAGCGCCCTCTCAAGAGTTCACATTTAATATCACCCCTGAGGACACAGAAAGAATCACAGCAGACTGATCCCCAGCACCAGAAATGAAAGAGGTCGTGTGGGTCAAGCTTGCTGAGGCTACTCAGTTATCACTCTTGGTATAGACGGTGAGAACTGACATAGGGTAAATGCCATGAGGATCGAAATGCAGTACCTCTCATATATCCTGAGACCCTTAGAATTTGTGTGAAAGAAATGCAGCATTAGTTCAATCTTCAACCACAAAGGGTTGTTACTTTGTTCTGAGATTCGAGGTGCACATATTTGCAAAACAAATATCAGTGGAGTATCTACTCGGAGATTCCTTCATATTCAAGGGACAAAGAATGGCAGTGTTGTTGGAGATGTATGGTGGTGGTCTCTGTAAGAAGTGTGATTTCAGTCACATTGAACGAGACTGCTTCCTACTTAATGTGTAAAGGGCTCACACAGAATGAAATCAAGTATAAATACATGGCGAGAGGCTTGAGTGGGGACATATTTGTATTGTGTTGTTTTGGAAACAGAGACAAACAACACAGCCTTGAGGCCTGGGGTTGCTCTCTTTAACAAGACTTGGAGATACAAACATTTGGGAAAGTCCAGTGCAGTTCCAACTACAGAGGTTGTCAAACAGCCATTGATACTTCTTGAATGTCACTAGTCTGCATTTTTAGAGAAAAAAATTATTTTGATCTTTCCACTTATCTGAAGATGATGCAGTGTATGGAAATGAAAGGGGAATTTCACTGTGAAGGAATCCATTATGGGACACATAGCTTACATTGTCACCAGAATGACTGGGGTACTAGGGCCATTCCAATCGAGAGACAAAGCATATGGCCCCAGCAGCATTTTCATCATCTGCCCTGATGAGGTTGTTCTCTTTCAGCACAACCAACACCACAGATGCATTCATGTTCCTCCTGCTGTCTGGCCTTTTCTTCTCAGATCAAGCCAACCCTAATCCCAATCATATCCCACCACTGTGTAGGAGGCCAAAGTTGGCGACATGTCTCCGGGTAGGTCTATTCCCCAAACAATGTTGGGCAGGCCATGTCATGTCCTACTCAACATGCAGCAAGGTGCTATTTGGGATATTCTGTAGGGAAATCACTTGCTGAGATCTAGCTGTGGACTGAATTTGGAGACAGCATCAGCCTTCTTTCTGTGCACATCAAAGGTACAGAGCATTTAAGAACCATGTTACACAGCAGCTTCTGTGGGGTACTTGCCTTGTTTCGGTGTGTCACTCGGTTTAATATTCTATTGACTCCATCACAGAAGTTTTTATTTTTGTTTCATCAAACACTTTTTTGTTAATTGAACTCTCATGGGAAAATAAACACACTAAGAAAATATGAGATGTGAACACACTCGGACATCCCCAGTGTCACCTTCCCAAATGCTGTCCACATGAGGCAGGTACACAAAATTATCCTTGGTGCACAATGTGGAAAGAATTCAAATTTAGAACAAGGTAAACACCCATCTCTGTGTAAGCAAAGGCCCCGTTGGCTCTCTGACCTCAAAATATTCCTAGGAACTGGATTGACCTGAATACAAAGAAGACAAAGACAGTCAGTGAAGAATGCTTTAGTATCCTGTCCCTAAAGGGGAAGTCATAAGCATGATGACTACTGCTTTTGTTTTGATGACTTCACAAAAGTGGGTCAGCCAAACACCTCGACTCTGCAATAATCCCCTGTGTGTGTCCTCAATGGTGCCAGCTTGTGAAGAGTGCCTACATAAACACTTTATATTTCCAACCCAGTAAGCCTGGTACGGTGGTGACCAAAAAGGTGACCTGTGGAAAGGCTTGATTTCCTATGCCAAAACATAGCTATCTACAGCAGCTTCTGAGGATTATTGATTGTCCCTATTGAAAGTTATGACCTGTGCAAAATATAGAAAATCAAAAAAGTAGTATTGTAAGGGGCACTGATCAATGCCCATGATCCTGCTAAGGGTCCACCACTCAGTGTCATTTGTCAGCTCAGCTTCTCAAAAATCCTGGATCCCCGCGCCTACTTTCATGTCCATAAAATCAAAACTTTTCCAGCAGACCTGAGGGCTCACAGGAAAACTCAAATCCTTCAATGCTGAGCTTGTGGTGTTCACTTTCTCTACAAATAGAAGAAAATGGACAGCTTCTCTGATTCCTAAGAGCATTATTCACACTTCACACACATATGTGTATGAAAAGGAGGCAAATTGTGCTCTACAGACCCTTCTAGAAACACCATTCCTTCTAAGCAAGAAGAGTTCTTTGAGGCAGAGCACACACCGTAAGTTTGTGGGACAAAGAATAAGTGGGGATAGTGAAGGAAGTCATTTGAGACAGGAGATTTTGTATGGAAAAATGATATTGACAAACTGAGGTGGTGCCCTCTAATTTCAGTAAAAAGAAAATGGTGCAGTGCACCCATATATGCAGTCATCATAAAGGTACAGTTCAGATTATGAATTGATGTCCTTCTATATTCAGGAAATGTGCTTGCTTCCTTCTCTCTTTTCCCAAAATCACTATGTTCTTTAAAAAGAGACTGCACACTCTCACATAAAAAATCCAATAATGGCCTCCAAAATATGGAATCCTGTAAAAGAGGATCTCAAAATGCAAACGGAAAACCACTAAGGTACCTTCAGGGGAGATGAAAGGAACACTTGCTCTTAAATGATTCTTTGTGGTCACAGGAGAACAAGTTTTCTTCAGTTTGGTGGGAGGGTGAGGGATGGAGAAAGTCTAATACAGAAACCTCCATGAGTGAACAAATATATGACTTGTTTACCTCTACTGTGTACCGAAAGTGTGTCTGAACCACATCCAGGGCATGTGAAATGACTGTGAATGGAACCCACCAAATTGGATTGTGGGATGAAACCTCACCAACTGAGACACATCGGTCAGGAGTGAAGAAATGATTTCTGTGTTAAAAAACACACTTCTAAGTTTCTGGCTGGTGGTGGAGACATTGGTTGGTGTGTGTTGTCGAATTCGGTGAGTTGAATCTGTGTATTGTGGTTGAATACGATAACAAATGTACACAGATTAGAGCAGTCCTGTGGAAAAAAAGGGGTGATATGGTACAATCTTCAGATGAGGGTCCTGGAACCACTTCTCTAAAGGGGAGAGAGCCCCAATCCTTGTCTGTACAAGCATTTGTTGTCCTTCTTGGTTGTTACATCTATAAAGGACTTATTTTCTATGACACAGAATGGTTTGCTCTACATTTCAGGCACAATCGAGGAGACAAAATAACAAAAATAAAAGAAGTGTCGAGCTGATTATACTCCATCCTTAGCAAAATTCATACATGCTTTGGAAATTACCTACAAGGTAGGATATAACCACCTAGTGTTTCCCACCATGCTGAGGGACTTTTAGGAAGAGGAATCCAAAACTGCCTGGATGCATTTTCTAGGCCTTCTTCCCAGGGCAAAACTGGTATGAAGGTCTGGTTCCTGCATGAAACCTCACTGCTGTGGGCTTCCCATACAGAGCTGAGTCTCATGGGCCTTCTCTAAACAAACTGTTTCCCTAAACCAGCAGAGTCCACTTACCCCTGTGCATGGGAGCAACACTGAGAGGATCTTCGGTGGAACACAGCAAACAGACAGTGCTATCCATGCACATGATAAGATTGGAGACCAAAAAGTGTAGAGGACACAGAGGAATTGAATGTTAAGCACAGTGCTTAAGGAAAGTAAGCTCTATTGACCAGTGTGGTTACCACGGCTGCTACAGCTTCAGGCACGGGGTCTAACAGGTTTGCCAGAGCATACTTGGCGTAGATTCATGTCCATGGACGCCTGCCCTGAAAAGCATGGTTTGGGCAATGCAAGGAGGGACCTGAGGGTTGAAGTCACAGTTGGAGGCATAAGGACTAGGTGGCACAGGGACGGTGTACAAACCGTGGACTTTGGCTGGGAAGACTTGGGCAGTGACATTTCATGACTCAAGCAGTCTGAAGTCTGGTTGGAGGGTCTGACTGTGTGACAGAACAGGCACTTCTCTGGATCAGCAGGCTTGCACAGGAGGTAATTTGGTAAAAGAAAATGAGTGAAAAGTGGCACTCAAAGGCTGATTGGAAAGTCTCCTGACACCCTGGCTTCCACTTCTTGAACTCTGTCACCTGGGTAGCCCTGTGGGTGACACTCACACTGTGGCAGAAGTGACCCCAAGCTCACACAAAAATCACTGGCGACAGTGCACAATCGAACACGTGTGCAAACTGCCAAAACCAACCTAGGTGTCCAAGGCAAGTTCTCACATCCCTTCAGCTCTCGGAAGAGACTGTGCTTAACCCTACTCCCATGGCACTTCCAAACAGAGAGTTTCTGCCCAAGGGATGCAACAGAGGAGGCAAATGCCCCCATTAGCATATGCATCCACAGAAGCACCCCTGTTCTGAGGGTCTGACATTCGCTTCCTAAGAGGCTGGAAGATATGCAATCACACAGGGTCCAGAAGTCAAAAATCCCCAGAAAGATTTCAATCTGTGTGTGTGGATGTGTGTTGGGAGAGAGACTGATCTACAGTGTAAGGACTGTGAACTTGCCCAAGAGCTTTGCTGTCAGATCATGAAACATTGGTTCTTTGGGGTTTGGTGTTTCCAGGTTGAGGTTACACTGTTCGCATTGCTTTTAAATACTCAGAGGAACGAACACAGAAACTGAGCATTTAAGGAAAATGTTGGATTTTCTGGGTGGGTCATTCTAGGTGTGGTCTTACACTATAGGGGCAACAGAATACATAAGCCAAACCTTGCTCTGACCCTTAAGCCTGACCACAGCTTACTTGTCTGCAGATAGTGCCAGTGTACTCGCCAATGTTTCATGGTGTGAACCTCCTAGGTAATGAGCTATATTCTACTGTTGCAGCTTTTATCACAGGCTCCAAAAGCATCAGCAGATGTCCTGTCTTCAGCTTGGCCTTGTACTTCCAAGGCCAGTGAATGACCTGTGACCTATGTTACAGTCTAGGAGTTTGAGATATCTGTGGGTGCTGCAATTACTCAGAAGCTGGAGAACACTGTGGACTGGATATAGTGTGTTGTTGAGGACACTGCAGATGCTGGACTAGCCTAGGCATTTCTGAGCATGGCATAGTTTGGACTAGTCCAGGCGGTTAGAACACTGAACATGCTTGGAACAGCTATTTGGCAATATTACTGATGCTTGAAGTAATCAGTGTATTTCAGAACTCTGCAGATGCTGAAATAGAGCAGATGAATCTGAACAAATTGTAGCTTTGACACGACAGGTGCAATATATGACTGATGAGTCAGACATACTCAAAGTTTTAGAGAACATTGAGATGCTAGGTACAGTGTGGCTCTCTGAGATCATTGTTGATGCTATGTTTATGGAGCTCCTTGAGCCATTTGCAGGTGCTTCGATATTTAGGTGCTGAGAACACTGAATATCCTGGATGACTCAATGGGCATGGCTGTGTCAGAAATGCTGAGTGTTGTGAATATGGTATATGGTGGGATTTTAGAAGTGTTTGGGAACTCCAAAGATTCCAGGAAAATCCAGGTGATGGTGATCATAAACCTCCTTGGAGAAACCACAATTTTTTGAACAATGCAGATGCTGGAACAACCCAGTGGATTAGAAATTTGCAGAGGAAGTGTTATTCCAGGTGTCAGAAAACTTTGCAAGGGCTGGTAAGCTGGGATGTTTGAAAATGCAAAGGATGCTAAAGTTATCCAGGTGTTTTTGAATAGGCGCTTCTTGCAGAGTGTGTTTCCTTGAGATCTTTGGGGAGAGGTGGTTTGTCCCAGACTGTGAAGATATTGGAGATAATGTGAGAAGTGCTTGGGTTTGAGTAAAGTCTCTGGGAGAGTGCAGATATGAATCACCTAAGACACTGGAAACTTCCTAGAATTTGAAGATGTAACACTCATGGTAGTCATCCAGGTATATGAAAAATGACAAGGGGCTGTGTGTATCCCACGGCTTTTGGAACAATGCAAACATTATGAAACACCATGTACTTTACCAGACAGAGATGCTGAAAAATCTTGGTGTTTAGAAAATTTCATATGATTGAAATGGTCAGAATTTGTGGACAGACCTAGACGGAGAGAGTATAGGTGTTTGAGGTCACTGAACATGCATGTAAATGCCGGGTATTGAGATGATTCCACACCATCTGCTAGTCCAATAGTTTATGGATACCATCGACGCTGTGAGAATGTACATGTATGAGAACATTACGGTTCCTTTAATTTTCCAGACGTACGGTGACCCCCTAGTCATTTCAATAGTTCAGATGTTTGGGACACTGCACTCACTTGGATTATTCAGGATTCTAGCAATGTGGCTGAAGATGGGTACCTCTAGACATTTCAGAAGCATAAATAGTGATACTCCTGGTGAGTTCCATACTGCTGAGGCTGAAATACAACACGTGTCTGAGAATTCGTTACTTGCTATCAATAGTTGAGTTATTTGAGGACAATGTACAGGTGCTTGAGAACTTGCATCACCCTGGAAGGCCAGCTGTTACAAAACATTCCAAATCCAAATATACTCCATTGAATCCATAATTTGGAGGTATTGAGATATTTCATTTGTTTGTGAATACTGCAGCTAGTGGAGTATAAGATGAGTTTGAGAACTTGTAAACCCTGGGATCGTGCAGTAATATGAGACTGTTGATGCCGGGAATGGCTAGGTGTTTGACAACCTCGGAGACGTTAGGAATACTGCAGGTGTTTGAAAACTTTGAGTGCTCTGATATACCTCTGGTGCTCAGAAACAGTGTAGGACCAGAATTAGCTAGGTGATGGAGAACATTTCAGAATTAAGGATAGTATAGATGCGTGAAGGAAAAGATGGCAAGATGTTGAATGTGACTGACGAAACTCCAGATGCAAGGGAGTCGCTGATTTGAGATCACAAGAAATGCTGGCATACTCAAGGTTTTTTAGAACATTTTAGACACTGGCACAGTCCAGGTGTTGCAAAGCTGTGATGACGATATGATATGGCAGGATGTTGATACATACAAATGCTCAGATTTGTCCAAGACTTTGAGAACTCTGAAGACGATCGTATATTCAAGGTGTGAGGTCTCCTCGTGTTAGTGAGCATGTTCAAATAGTGGAATGTCCAGCTTCTTGAGAATATTGACAATATGTGGACACAGGTGTTATCCAGGTGTCTCAGATCAGTTTAGGGGCTCATGGTGTCTAGGTGAATAGGGACATTTCAGCTGCCTAGACAGCACATGTGTTTGAGAATTGTAGGAGGATAAGGTGTTTGTGTGTCCTCGGACAATCTGATCAATGTCTAGTTCAGTGTTTGTAACACTGCAGACATTGGAATGGCTTAGATCTTGGTAAGCAACATGACACTGAGATACTCCAGATTTGGAAACCCTGTAGGTGGTGCGACTGTCTGCCTGTAGGCTTACACTGAAGATTTTGTGACAGATTAGGTGTTTGAGAAGGGTGACATGATGAATTGGTAGTTGTGTTTGAAAACATGGCCAAAAGTCCCCTTGGATAGTTCAGCTGTGTGTGGACACAAAGGATTATGAAGGAGTTCAGGTATAGGGAACAACGTTTATGTTCTAAACAGTCCATTTATTTCAGAATGCTGCTACCTTGAGATAGTCTGGGATTTTCAGAAACTGCACAAGTGTAAATTCTTGAAAACAATTAGTTGGCATAGAGCTGGTGTGGCGATCATTTTAGAATCAGAGATTTCAAAGTGTTTGACATCTCAAAAGATGCTAAAAATAAGTGTGTACAGTGAAGCACCTCTGACATGCCAGGGGTATGTGAATATTGAATCATTTATGTATTGCACAACCTCAATTTTACAGAGCTGGAATAGACTAGAACATCATAAGGAAAAGAGATTGGTAAGAACATGGCCTTCTAGAAAATTTCAGACGCTGAGATAAGTTCAAGGCTTGGTAGCATGGCAAATGCTAGGTAGACCCAGTGTTTGAAGTGTCACAACTATAGGGACATCCAGGTGTTTAGTGAGCACTTTGGATGCTGGATAGTCCAGAGATGGATACCACTGAGGGCAAAGATTTAGTTCAGCAGTTTGAGAAGAAAAAGACACTGGAAATGACCAGTAGATGGAAAATGTTGCACACACTGTATAATTCCTGGTGTTGGAGAACACTGGTTACATTGGGATAGACAAGATTTTTGCAGAGAAAAACGTGCTGGGCTAAGTCCCAGTGTTCAAGATTGTTCATTTCAGGGGAATTCTAGTCATTTGAGAGCATTGCAGAATGCTGCAATGTCCAGGAGTCTGAGCACTTTGCATACGCTGAGTTAGCCCAGATAATGGTAACATTGTTAAAGGTTGGTACATATCTGTTTGTGAAACCATGAAGTCACCGAAGTGCTGTTTGTGTTTGAGAATAAAGCATACACTGAAATACTACAGATGTACTAGGACAGTAAGGCATGTTGATATTCCAGGCTGTTGTGAATACGCTGACCCTAGTGGACCTCATCATTTCTGAATGGTTAAGAGGCTTGAAAAAGTCCAGGTGACTGGAAACATAACACATGACAACGGAGTATAGGTGTTGGAAAATACTTCAGGCAATGACTTCAAAACATTCATTCCTGGCATGCACATAGAATGACAGTTTTCGATATAGAGGTATTTCAATTCTGGCATAGTCTAGGAGTATGAGAACACTGCAGAGGCAGGAATGTTCCAGGTGTCTCACAACAGTTCATGGGAGGGCACTTTCCAGGTGTCTCAGCATTTTGCATTCACTGTGATCATCCCTGTGTTTGTAAATAATGAAGATGCTGGAATTCTCAGAGTGTTTGTGAACACTTCAGAAATTGTGAAAGTCCCAGTGCTGTAGACCATTCAGATACCATCATCACTCTGGAGTTACAGAACTTGGCATATGCCCGCAATGGTGCAGCAACATGAGATCTGCAAATGAAGGATAAGGACTTGCTTTGCAGACCCTCAAAATGCTGGAGTACTGAAGATACTTCAATCACCCAGCAGTGTGATAATATTAGTGTCACATAGATGGCCCATGTGCTTCAGATTACTGAAGAGGCCCACATTGTCAGGATGACTGAGGTCACTGAAGAGGAGGGGTTAGGCAGGTGATGGAGAACTCTGTAAATGCTGCCATAATCAGGGGATTTGGAAACAATGTTGATGTTGCCCTATTCCACATGATAGACAACAACGAAAAAGCAGGGGCCATCCATGTATTTGAAAAGAACAAAGGCAGGGTCCTAACTCTGATATTAGAGAATTTTGTATATGCTAGAATAGTCAAAGTGTTTGAGGACATAGCACAAATAGTTAAAATATTGGTGTATGACAACAATGCAGACCCTAATGGAGCTCAGATAGTAGAGAACATACACATGATGTGGTAATTTTCAGTCTTGAGGACACTGAAGAAGGCAGTACAGCCCTCATGTATGAAGTCATTGTTGGTGCTGGAATAGACCTGGTAGGGGAAAAGACTGCAGATGCAGGAAAATCCATGAGGGAGGAATATTTCTGCTATGGGGATACTCAGATGTTTGAAACATTGAAGTCTCTGCAGTCATTCCGTGGTTGCAAGCATTGAAGCTGTCGGTTACTCCTGGTATTTTGGAACAGTGCTGACCATAGTGTAGTTCACATGCATGATAAAAAAAGACACAGGGAAAGTCCAAATGTCTGAAAACACTGCAAACTCTGTGGTATTCAGTATGTCTGAGGAAGTTTAAGTTTTTGTTTTTGTTTTTTTCCAGGATTTGGGGGAGCACAAAGAACTTGTGAGGGTGTTGGGCATCAGAATAATAGTGCAGGTATCAAACTGTCCTTTGAGAATTTTGCACATGCACTGATTGTCCAAGTGTTTGAGCACATTGCAAATTTTGCTATTAATCCAGGTGTTGGAGGAGAAACTCCAGGATAGGTCAAGACTTGCAAAATGAAATATAATGACATTTTCCTGGCATTTGGTAACAAGGCAGTGGCCCTGATCATCCTCGGGCTTCAGATCACAGAGGCATTTTCCTGCCATGTTCCTGGTGATTGAAAATGCCAAATATGCTTCCATAGCCCATGTGTTGGAGGTCTCTGCCAACACTACAATAATAACATATCTGAGAACAGTGCTGAGGCTGGGAACGTCCAGGTATTAGAGAACACTTCATATACTTGGATCTTCCAATTGGATGGAGTATCGTGAGGACTGTGATATAGTTCGAGTGTTTGGGTACATTGTGAACACTGGGAAAGATACAACAGTGAAAGTGCTGCAGATGCTGGTATAGTCCATATATTTGACAACAAAATTTTCCAGAATATGTCTCGTAAATCACAGTTGTTCAAAGGCATAGAAACTTCAGGTTTTTAGAGCTGAGAATAAGCTGCAAGTGCCCAGTGGATTGAGGTCATTTCCAAGGCAGTATATAGCGCAGTATGTGTGACCCCTACAAAAGGGGGTAAAATTCTGATGTTTGAGAACCCTTAAGATGATGGAATAATATGGTTTTTCATTGTTGCAGACACCTCTATAGTGCAGATATATGTGAACAAAGAGACATTGAGATTCTTCACCTTTTTAAATCACTGCAGACAATGGGTAGAGTGCTGATAATCCACACCCCTGAACATGCTTGGATAATTCAGGTGTCTGAAAACAGAACAGATGCTGAATTGAACGAGGGGTTTCAGAATATTTTTGACACTGAATCAAGGTGCAGAGGAACATTGGAGTCCCAGTGACAGTTCATGTGCTTGACAACACAAAAGACCTGCAGATAGTATAGGTGCTTGGGAACATTTCAGAATCAAAGGTAGTCCAGATATTTGACAATATATAGATGTTGGGTTACTACAGACTTCTTATTACGATGCTGCCCAAGGCACAGTCACTTCGTTATAACAGCAAGAGATGCTCGGGATAGACCTTGTGTTTGATAATATTGCAGAAGTTGGAAGTAGTGCAAGAGTGACGGCACTGCAGAAGGTGGGATAGACATGGTGCTACAAAGTAAGGAAAATTTTGGAAAAAACTAAAGCTTCAAAAAATATTCATTAAACTTGAAGAGAACAGAATCTGCTGAGTCAACTTGTTTTTCAAAACATGGTGCCATAGAGATAGATCAGGTAGTTGAAAACACAAAGTAATTGGTATAACCGTGGCTTGCTAACATTGAAGACATTGTACTATTCATAGTGATGTTAATGGTTGAGCATGGCAGTGCTTGCTATCGTCCAAACACCTTAGAGTGCAATAATGCTGGAATGCCCTTGGCATTTGAAATACCTCAGTCCTGGCCAAACCCAGCAGAGTGAAAACTCTTCACACACGAAATACTCCAGTGTTAAACGTTGCCAATACGGGAGTAACGAGTTTGTAGAACAGACCTTCAGTATTCCAGTGTTTCAATTATTGCAGATGTTGGGATCTGTTGGTGATGATAATACTGCAGTCTCTGAGAAGCTTCATGCTGTGAGACAACTGAGGTCCTTGTGATGTCCAGGTTTTTGAGAACATTAAAGATGAAAGAAGAGTCCACGTGTTGGAGATCACTGCTGGGCTGGAATACTGGTTACCCTTTGTACATTACTGTTGGCATTATAGCTCATTACTTCAAGTACTCTGTAGAAGCAGGGATAGCTCATGTGTTTCAGAATATTGAAGAAGGGGGATAATCTCCGTTTTGGAAAACAATGAAGATGGGTACAATTGCAGGTGTTTGAGAACATTGAGGAAACTACAATAGTGTAAGTATTCAAAAACTCTACAGACCCTGGGAAAGTTGAGAAGTTTGGAATGTCTCAGATTATGGATTCATTCAGATATTGAGCTGGTGAAGATAATGAAATTACTCACGTATTTGAATACACTGCAAATGAAGGGATAGATGACACATTTGAGAACCAAAATATTTTTGCAGACTTAAATTGTTGGGGCACTCTTTAAGTTGGGGGATGTAATCTACCTAGAAAACTAAAGAGGAAAGCAATAGCCAGATATTTCAGGAACGTTGCTCATGCTTCTACTAGCAAAGGTTTCCTTCAACCTTACAGATGCTGCTTTAGGGTGTGCAGGTGATTGAGAATAGAAAAGACATTCAAGGAGTATGTATTTTTGCCAGTATTTCAGTTGCGGTGGTACTAATTGTTTGAGAAGAATACACCCTGTCAAACAGCTGGTGCTGGAAAGCAATGCAGATACTGGGGCAAACCAGATGTTTGATATCCTTGAAGGGCTATCCTACTCCAGTTCTCTGACACCATTACACATGCTGATGGATACTGCAGAAGACTGACATCTTTACAGATGCTGGAAGAGAACAGGTGAGTGAGAGTACAGTTGGTGATGTAATAGTCCAGGTGTTTGAGAACACTGGAGATGCTGAGGAGTTTGCTGTGTTTTAAAATACTGAGGGTGCTGAGAATAGTAGTGTGTATGAGATCTTTGAAGATCCTGGGGGTTTTGGAGTGTTTCAGAACACTGACAAACCTGGTATATGTCAAGAGGTTGAGAACACTGATGATGGTGATGTATTCCAGATGTAGAAGAATATAGCGAGGATTGGGATCATCCAGATGTTGGACATCCAGTTGATTCAGCGACTTGGAAGGAATCAATTTACTATGGCAGAGTGAGGTTTAACAGGGGTAGTTCAACCACAGGTAGTGACTGTGGTTTTAGTGAGAAGACAGAAGATATCATGAAAAGCCCAAGTGTATTTAAAGGATACAGACAGTGGTGCAGTTCATGCTTTAAAGAACTCAGGAGGCACTGCACTTTTCTGAGTGTTTTGGAATATGAAAGATGGAAAAAGAGCATAGATATTTGAAATAAAGTGAAACTGAGTTCCTCCCAGGTTTTGTAAACACTGCAGCAGGTGGGATACTGCAGTTTCTATCAGGTGTTTTTGGTAACTGGAGAGTAAAAAATGTCCGAGCCTCTGTACTCTCCAATAATGCTGTCTGTTCCAGGTCCATGGAAACACTGCAGACACAGTCATCCTTTCAGTGTTTGAGAACATTGCAGGTGCTGACTCAGTCCTCATTTACATCACTTGGCATAGGTTGGGAGGAATCCAGTTCTTGGCAACAGTAGAGAATCTGGATACCGCATGTGTTGGTAACACGGACAAAAACATTTCAGTCTATGCGATCCCTATAATATTTGACGACACTAATTTCTTCAGTCATTTGACACAGAACTGTGAGATACTCTTCCAATACTCTATGTGATTGAGAACACTGTAAAATCTGTTATACCTAATGAAAAGGGAATACTGGAGACGTTGGAATATTGCGGATGTTTCCCAGGTCACAGACCTTGAAGGGACTCAGGTGATTGTATGGAGAAATGTGCAGAGGTATTCTAGGTGATGGAGGACACTGGGGAGTCTGAAATTCACCAACTGTTTGAGAATATGAAACTTGCTGGGAATATTTTATGTGTCTAAATCACTTTAAGATGGTGGATTGCCGAGATGTTTCACAACATTGACTTGTGAGAGTCCAAGATTTTGAGACTTTGCAAGCACTGAGAATTTTGGGAATGTTTCAGATCATGGCCAATGCACAGTAATCTATTTGTTTGACAACTTTGAATAGGAGTCAAGGTGTTGAATAACATTGCAGATTCTGAGATAAGTGAAATACTGCCAACACTGCTCTAATTGGATGTTTGATACCTTGTACTTGCCAAGATATGCTTGGCTTTTGGAAACGCTGAAGTTGCTGGAATACTCCACAGCTGAGACCATCACAGATGCTGATATAGCACAACTCTGGAGAAAATAGGTTGTGCTGAAATTCCCACCTTGTTTAAAAGCTTTGAGAAAGCAAGGTAGTCAATTAGTTTTAAACATTGCTGGTTCAGCCATTGTGCAGCTGCTTTTCACAATGACGATGGGTGATCATACAGAAGTTTGAGAACACAGCTGACAGTGGGACAGTACCTATGATTTGAGAAAAAGAGCCCCAGGATAATCCAGGTGCTGCAAATCAGCAAATGCTGAATTATTTGACGTGGTGAGTCGGGGAGATGGCGTTTGTAGTGATTGAGTAGACTTTGGTCAAGAGGACAATGGGAGAGTCTTGTTGTTTTGGATCCTGAAGACCTGGCATAGACATGTAGTTGTAGAATGTTGGTGACACTGGATTGATCAGGCACAAAGAATATTGCAGGAGATGTGAGTAACCACGGAGTCTGAAATAAATGCTGAGATAGTCCATGGTTTCAAGCACTGAGGATGCTGAGATACACCAATGTTTCATAACATCCCAGTGTGGGTGATGGCTTTTATAATTCACTCTGAGAGCGGTGGATTTCTTCAGATGTTTGAGGTCACTGAAGATGAGGGAACAGCCTGGGTGTTGGAGAAAAGGGCAAATGTTGGAAGAGCACAGACAATTGAGAATATTGGTGGTGATGGGAAGTCCATGTGTTAGAGGCAAAGCAGAAGCTAGAATCCTTCATGGGTTAAGAAGACTCAAGGTTCTGTGATAATCCAGGTGTCTGTCAACAGTGAAGTGGCCGAATAGTCAGGCAGTTGAGAATATTGCATGGGCTGAGAAACAACTTTTATCTTTGCAAAATAGGATGCTGGGATACTGCATCTTTTTGAAAGCAGTGCAAATACTGGCAGACATTGAATTTTAGACTCTAAACCTTGGTGGAAGAGTACAAGAGTTTGGAGACATTTCCGGTGGTACATAAAATCATGCAGTTTTTGAAACATGCAGACTGTGCAGAGGCCAGCAGTGTCCGTCCTAGTAGTGCCCTTTGTGCAGGAGATCACTGTGCCTTCTCCCAGGCGGTCTTAAACTGGTCTTGACATTTCTAGTCCCATTAAACTTCCAGATAACCCTGTCCCCACAACAAGCCGCTGCACATTCTCCTACAGGACCAGTACTGCTGCCAGGTGATGTTCAATTCCAAGGTACCTAGCTTGGTAACCAGCTTTGGTACTCTTTTTTAGCTCTGTGGTCCCTGAAAGCACACTGTGCCTTCTCCTGTCTGGCCTCAGCAGCCCCTCAAAGTGCAGCACTGTTCATACAGTAACTTCATGCTATCTGAAGAAATGCAGAGGATCCACCTGTCATGTCTGGTGCTGGCTGATGGCTGTTGCATCACTGTGACTTTCCCTGTATATCTTGGTACAGTTCCTGGCTCCTGAGACCACCCGGTGACATCTCCACTGTGACATCACAAAAACATAGGAGTCCCGGACCCACTTTCACCAGGTATGCACTGCATAAGCACATGTGGTCAAGCCAGAAGTAAAGGGACTTGATAGGGCATAATCTGCCAGGCAACACAGAGCTGCCAACCATGGTGTGCGTGGTTCCCGCCCTAACCACCCTAGGGACAGCTGAGGGGAAGTCTGTCCTCTGGAGCACAGACAACCCTGATCATTTGGAGGGACTGTGATGGGGATAGAAATGGCAAGTTTACAAGGTAAGGGGTTTGGTTCAACTGGTGCTCTGAATTAAAACATGTGAAAGACAGAAGCATTTTTGAGAGGTCTGAATTCTGTCCCCTCAGAACTTGAGGACCTCCAGGAAAAGATCTGAGGCCATTCATTCTGAGGGTTTGTGAGGTGCTTAGGGGTCAGGCTTGTGATCTCAGTGGCCGAGTAGATTTTTTGCCCCTCGGTATGGACTTATTGCTCATTGACCCTCTGTCACCAAGACACGGGCATTTAAGTTGTCTGAGTATAGGGCTATTAGCCATTTCTTTGCTGTTAGTGGGAAACACAGCCCTTAATGAGGGGGCTGTGGTGTCTGAGGGTGTTTAAAAGTCTAAGCTCTTGGCAGATCCAGAGCTTTTCTGGGCAACGTGTTTTTTCTGTGGTACCTGTAAACAGATAAGTGTTGCGATCCAGTCTCTGGGTGAGGTTACCTGGGCTCTCTTAGACTGGGCTTTGTATTCAGAGGGCTAAGGGTATGACTCCTCAAGGCACCCCATTTACATCTCTTTCTAAGGGAGACCCTCTTGCGCTGGCCCTCTTGGAGGGGTGTTTCCATAGAGCTTCTCCTGCTGAGGAACTCAGAAGGCATGATGTCACAGAGGGCAAGGTGCCTGAGGGAAAGACCACGTGGGGTCAGGATCCACAAATGAGAGCTTATACCTGGTATCCTGCCCACAAGTGGGCTCTAAAAAGAATTTGATAGTGCACGGCAGGGATTGGAGCCCCTCTGTCAGATTTGTAATTGGACTGGCCAGGGGAAGACCCGCCCTACCCCACAGGATTGACTCTTCTGCATGTGGAAGGTGCCTTTCACTCAGTGTCACCCAAGAGCATGGTATAGTTGTTTCTGCTGGCTTGTTTTCCAGCTGCTGATGAGGGACAGGCCAGGGAGCAGCAGGGTGCCCCGAGCTTGGGCAGTTCTTCAGGGTGCATGTGTCCCTCCTGCACCCTGCCACATGGCTTTGTTTCACCACACTATGATCAGGATCTATGATATCACTCTAGGCCCTGGTGCCCTCCCTTGTGAACCCCGCTGTTAATAGGAGGTGCAGGAAATGGAGGATGCAGTTACGACTGTATTCTACGGCTGGGAAACAGAGGTGTCACTACATTCTACCCATGCACTTCGAGAAAATGAAATAACATCCCCAATTTTCAAATATTCAAACTGAAAAAATGGAGCAACGTGTACTGTTGAAAAACCCATGGGAGAAGGACCAATGAGAGCCATGGGTATGTTAAAGTATCACAGTTCTAAAAAGGATTCAGAAAAAGACAAGATACATCTACGTTTGAAGCTTGAAAGAAAACACCTGTGAACACTCACACACACACACACACTAACACAGTCTGAGAAGTCCTACAAGCACTTTTCCGAAAATGTGGCATCTAATCTACAGACATGTGATCAGAGAGCAGAGTAACTATAGCTGCTGATGTCTTGTACTTGGTAAAATGGGGAGAGGATTCCTGGAACTTGCTTCTTTTAGTTGGCAGAAGTATAAGTGCATTTCCATGGATTGGAAACAAGCCAACTAATGGAAATTATTAATTATAAAATTGAAATCATATCTTTTTTTTTCTGTTTCACTGCCATTTTAATTCCTTGGTGGCTAGAGCTCCATGCAGTATGATTTTCAGGAATCTGGTTGCTTATTGATTTGAGATGGGTTCTTATCCTCTTTTTAGTTGTGCCAGGAATCTCATCTTTAGTACCTATGCCTCCATCAGAGCC
>JAPYXV010000016.1:500293-520796 GCA_028533065.1 Trachops cirrhosus | reverse complement strand
CTAAGTGAAATAAGCCAGGCAATGAAAGACAAATACCATATGATCTCACCTTTAACAGGAACCTAAACAAGAAAACAAAGAACAAGTAAATTATAACAAAGGGCACTGAATTGAGGACGGGATGTCAGAGACCAGAGGGGAGAGGGGAGGTAATTCCAGGGGAGAAGGGAAGGGTTTACAGGAACAAATATAGAGGACACATGGACAAAACTACGGGGCATGGAAATGGAAGGGAGGTGGGGAGGGATGGGTGGGTGGGCTGGAATGGGAATAAAAGATAGAAACTGTACTGAATAATCTAAAATAAAAAATTAAAAAAACAAGAAAAAGAGAATACTGATGACTACAAAGGAATGTGGTAGATATGGTGCCCAGATGAAGCCTGACTGGTGTCCATGTGCACAACCTTGCCGCTTCCCGCCCTTGACATCTGATGTTCAGAGGCCTGAGCACACCAGAACAGGATGCCGGAGAAGTCAAAGGAAGGGTGGGGTGTACTCAATAAGAGGCAAATTCCACAATACCCAGTACACTAGGGAATTCCCTTTACAGATGAGTGTGCTTATATTCTCTTTCCCTGGGCAGTAAAGTAACTGTATGGACTCCATGCGTCAGGCCTTGTTGAGGTTCAGGAGCAGTGGCTGAGCTAAAGTGCTGTCTATGGTCCTCCTAGAACTCTGTTTCTTCAGTGATGAATTGAATGTACTATCTCGGATTCCAGTTAATATTGCAAGGGAATTTATTAAAACACAGGGTGGAAAAAGCCTGAATTACATTGGTGTGGATATTTCTGCTGCGGTTTGGGAATTATTTGTCTTTCACATGGATTTTCATGGGTGTGCAGCGTTCTTTCATCAGGGGACTTGTGTACTGATGATTCTCCTGGGGAGAGTAAAGGGCCACCTCACTTCATCTGAACTCTGCTCTGATATGGCATAGCACGTGTGTGGGATACATTTTTATTTTGACATGTGAGGTGGTACTGTACGATAATCACTAATCAACCTAAATGAAAAATTGGGCTACCTTTTCTGAGTGTCTGTTCTGGTGTCTCATGATGTATGACTGGTGTGAAAGCCTTGACCAGGGCCCCCACAAGCGTAGCACTTCTGCCCAGACTGTGTCTTGTGGAGTAAGCTGTGATCTGACTTCCATGAGCAACATTCTCTACAGTGAACGCACACACAGTGTTTTCTCCCTGCAGGGGACCCCTGGAGTGTGTGTTGCGATTGAACTTCACTTTAATATGTTGCATGCCTTCTCGTAAAACATAGGGATTCTTCCCTGATTGTGTCCTCTTTTGTCCTCCTGCAGCTGATTTCTTTGTGTATCCTATCCCACAGTATTTGCAAGCATATATTTCTCCCTTTGAATGAGTCTGCTGGATGGTGATGACATCTGACAGCCCTGCAAATCCCAGTCCACACTCCCTACAAGGATAGGCCCTGTCCCCTGAGCATGTATTGTGGAGTCTCTTCAACAATGACCCATCACTGGAGCCTTGCCCACATCCTGCACAACTGATTTTTACACTTCTAGGCATTCCTCCCCGCACAAAACATACTCCTGAATCCTCTTGGTGCACTTCCTCCGGTGAGTTCGGGTTTTCCTCCAGAATTCTCTCACCCTCACTAGAGCTCACCTTGGGTTCAGTGGGTTTTGTCCAGAAGACCCTAGAAGGTCCCCTCTCTCTCATACTTTTAAGCAGGGATTCGGTCCCTTTTCCCATCTCTTGACATTCATCCTCCTCATTCCCTCTCTCTGTATCAGCATTTTTCTGCTGCTCTCTCTGATCCTCTGAGCAGGGTTCCACTGATTGGAGGTGTTTCCTTGCAGATGTTCCCCGGGCAATCTGAGATGGGTGACTGTTTTTCACATGTAGGCAGAGGAATTTCTATCTGGAGAAGGCTCGAGGGCAGGATGAACAGCGGTGCATGTCTTTTTTTGGTGGGAATGAAAGGACATATTGTGGTCCGCGCACATGCTAAAAAGCCTGCCTGGATCACATGCTTGGTTTTCCTTATTGGAGGAACAGCCCTAGGAATCCTTCTCTTTGTTCTGACAATGCAGGCTGTGTGTCGCACAAAGTGTTCCTTCACAGTCTATTTTCCTTTTCATTCCATTTCACTGCATCATCTTCAGGGGCCCACAAAGCCCACATTAATTGTGTTTTCTACCATGTTCAAACGACATGGAGATTGTGGGAAACCCAGATTCAAGTTCAAACATTCTATGGATGAAAGGGCAATGACTTAGCGGTTCATATGTATTTGCTAGGTTGTGTTAAAGAGAGTAACTACAAGCCTCAAGAGAAAGAGATCTCTGTTTTCTCTCTCTCCACAATCATAATATGAAAGTATGCACTATGGCATACCACTCACTCAGGGACCAAACCCCATTTGATTCCTTCTGAAATGAATTATTCCTTGGGCAGCCATTCAAAACACTATGTATAAAGATCTCTTGAGTGATCTCTTTTAAACATATGATAGTTCTCGCTATCTTAAATAGAGATACGTCAATCTGCACCTGAAGACTGCGTACTTGACTCATCTCACTAAGGAATGCTTCCAGTGTCTCAGGTGATAGCATAGGCTGTGTATTTTCCATCAGCCAGGTGTATATCTCAACACCATTCCTATTCTATTTGTCCAGAGTGACAAATGAGTGGTCTCAGCAAGCCAGACACACCAACTCATATCACTCATGCTCTAACCAACCCCACTCTCACAAATCCATGTCCACAGGTAACTGGGGAAATGTTAAGTCCTGGGAGAGGCCTTTCTTGACCCTCAGACACACTGAAGTGCCCCTGCCCCAGCCTGCACACATAACAATATCTATCCACTTGTCCTGCTTTTCTTTGCTCCAAGCACTAACCTTTATAATTTAAGACCACACTAGCTCCTGTAGCTGGATATCCTGCCTTCACCTGAGAGTGGCTAAAGGATACCCCAGCACCTGGTGGGATTATTAGCCATTCAATGCACAACTCAGAAAAATGATGACTAACAGCCTATGCATATACATATTTGAATTCAATGGATGATAGGTATTAAGAAAAAAAGCAGGAAAACTTTTGGAAAAAAATGGTTTGTGGATAAAGCTGCATATTTGTTGTAACATTCTTCACAGGGCAGAAAACACACCAATGCAATATGCAGGGGCATATTTATGGATGCATCTTTTGAAAAATTGGAAAAAAATTTAAGTGTAAGTGCTGTTCCTAGTGCTGAAAGGTATATGGGCTGGATCCTTGATTTATGTAGCATCTGAGTGCAAAAGTTTCTCACTCTGCATCCGAATATACTCTATTTCAGCATTAGTACACTACAATTTCTAAGGACAGGACTCTATCTGTTTTTTTTTTTTTAATCTTTGAAGAAGCACAGTGATGCCCACATCTTCCAAGAGGAAACTCGTCCTTCTGCTTACCAACTCCCTTGATACACAGCTGCTGGGCATACTCATCCCCATACCATACCAGCAGCTCACAACCCAGGCTGATGTCCTGGCAGGTTCTGTAGAAAATCTTCCCGTGATATTTAAAGGCCGCCATATTGTGCTCTTCCTCATCCTGGGCCCAGTTCACATACCTGGGACTGAGGCTGAATGAAGGGAAAGAAACCACAGCAATGAGGACCTAACATAACCACATGAAGCCTCTCACTGACTCTTAAGGTCCTCAGACTGTGATGTCAGCCACTTCTCAAAACACTCCCAGGGATCCTAAAGTTCAGTTTCTGAGCCTCTGTCAGAATGTTCCCTGAATGCGTGTCTCCAAGACGTGCATATGGTGAACATCCTCCCTAGTACAATTTTCTGAAGCCCAGTCGTGGACTTTAGTTCCACCCTGGTTGGCAGTGAAACCCATTGAGCTCTATCTTCTCTATAGGCCAGCAAATTTGCCTTTCACAACAAAAAACGTGGAGCTTGATCTACACTCTGCTTCCACATTAGCTCACAAGGTTGGATTACGAGCTCCAGTTCATCATCTCTTGACAGGTATTTCTCCAATCTTCCCAAAAGGTACTCAGAGTACTTTTCACTTGCCTCCACTAGGTTCCTCTAGAAATTTGGATCTCTGTGTCTTACCGAACATTACCAAACAATAAAGTTTTGCTCTCTCTTCCCACATTTAATAGGGCGCGTCTGAGGAAAGCTTCCCAGGATCATTTCTCAGCAGGCCTCAGACTACAGTTCCATTCAGAATTAATGCTGGGATGCATTGGCACTGTGCTCCTCTCACAAATTTGGAACATTACAGTGCAGTGTTTCTAAAAGCAATCTTTTCCTATCTGTCTGCAGTGGGTCCTGTATAAGGCTATATGTTGAGTGTCTTTTCCAACAGTGAAATCATTCATGTAACCCGGAACACATTCAGTGTCAATAGGAGTGCAGACTAGTGTCCCCAGGAATTCTCAGTTCCTGCAGGTTTACCCCATGGTCAAAACTTTCTCTGGAATTGAGCTTTAGAGATTCAGAACTTCTGTATATTTTATCTACTTGACTGTAAAGTCTCTTGCTCTGAAGGAGTACTGTGTTGATAAAAATGTGGGATAGAGGATTCAAGAAGATTACTGTGGGAGGCATGAGGACACGAATAGAAACATGGCACCTGGGGAATGAGAGTCCCCTCTGGAACATGGATACCTCAGGAAGTTACCTCATCCAGTTCGAATAGGATTTGTCCTCTCCATCCGCGTATTCAAAACAATTACTCCCTTTGGTGTTCTGTAAAGAAGAGACGTGGTTAAAGATCATTTTTCTTGTTATTCATAGGTAGGGGAGGAAACTATTCAAAGAATTGTTTCACATTGCAGACATCACAGCCCTCTCAGCATGCCTGGATATTCACCTGCCGCCTCTGACCATTAGATATCTTACTTGATTGTCCTGTACACATCCATGTCCCTCAGTCCAAGGAGAGCTTGAGTTCACAAATGGAGGAGCTGCTCCGTTGTGTCTGAACATCTTTGGCCTTACTTCTGCTGTGACCCTTAAACAGTAGCCTCTTGCTCATGCAAAGTCCACTGAGCAAACAGTGGTAGCCACATTGTCCTCATGCATGTGTAGCATGAGAGGTGAGCACCCAAGGAGCCTCAAAAATGATGTACGGGGTCAGAAAACATGGAAAGAGTAACAACAATTCTCATCAACCAGACATATCCCCTCCTGGATGCCTCTTCATCTTGTGTGACCTGGCCTTCAAAAGGGCCAAACCAGACACCCTCCGGCAGGTCAGACGCCTCATTCCACACTCGAAGCCCAGTATGAGGGATGCTCAATGGTCCCATTCTCAACTCAGGGGGCAAAGTGAGAGCTGCACTGTTGGGATGCCCTTTGTTCACTTCAGTGTCTTTTATAACTGCAGGGGCGTTTGCACAGGACAGTTGTCAAGGAAGTAGTCCTGACAATTCTCACAATCTGCAGTGGAGCAAGCAAAAGGAAAGCTAGAGGACATTTCTCTGCATGTCAAGTGCTTCAGAGAAATCCCAGGATCTCACTTCACAGAACGCCCATTCTCTACTAAGTGTGGACAGGAAATACCCCCTGGTAAAGTGATGAATTCCAAAGGCAAAATTAAAGGCCAAATGACTACATGAAATCACTAGACCAAGATATACCATATCATTGTGGGCAAGGGCAACTTACAGAGGTAGTCATCATCCTGGGGCTAGATGACTTCTTTGTACACACGGAACTTTCGTTTTTGTAAGTTATAACTCTTTCAGACAATGTCATTTCTCCTCCATTCTAAGTTGGGAAAGAGCATGTCAACAGGGTTGGTGGAATCTGGTGTGTTAGTCTACATTGGTTCTCAAAATGCTCAGTGGCCTCCCACCAAAATTTCAACCGTCATTTCTCATTCTCTCATAATCCCTCTGGCTAATTTTGTTTGAAAGAGACCCAGAGATCACTCTGCTTGCACATGGCTAATTCCTGTTTCACTTCTAGATGGCCCCATTCTCTGGCAATACTTGCCAACTTTTACTCTTCATCAACAACACATTGAGGGTCCATAACGTGAGTAAGGCATGAATTGAAGACCTGTGCATACAACACCTAGATTACATAGTTTACATCATCATCACACATGCGTTTGTTGGGCAACTGCATTTGTCCACTATGTTAAATGTAACTGAACTCTTTCAAACCATGTATGTACTCTATATAATAGTTCATTTTAATTTCACTTTACCCTTTAATATTCTGGAGCTCACAGAATTTAGAACGTTTGACCCACTCTCTAGTGCCAACTTTAGTCTGAGATCCATCCAGCATACAATCAGATGGCTGTGTAGAGCATTCCACATACCCAGGGCATACACATGCACTTTTCTAGAAGACTTAGAAGAACTCTAGTGTTCATAGAACTTGCTCTTACCCGAATCTTTTCTGGACTGCTCTTCAGAGATAATTGCTTTTGCAGAAAGGGGCACCGGTATCTGGCTCTGCGGGGAGCCACAACTGCTCAGTAAAATGATTATTCTAGACATGGTCTTGAAATCAGATTTATTACTAGTCTTTCTCCTGGGCTTTGCCTTTAATGTAAGAGTCCCATATCAAAAATCGCAAGTACATATTTAATTTGTTTTACATATTTTCCCATGTAGGGCTTTAATCACCACTTCAACAGGTCTTGGAAATACATGAGGGGGATGAATACCACAGGAGAATAAGAGGGCCTATATTTATGCTCGATTCAAACAGAACCCATGCCTTCAAAATGTTTTCTTTCAGTCTTCTCTACAAAAGTGATAGTTAGGGATATGAGACAATCAGATATGGGACAACTCTTGGTACAAACATATATAGACAATAAAGGGAGTGACACTAATCTTGGTGTTTTTTATGTAGAGGAGGACACTTGTAGTTGGACTGTGTGGAAGTTTGTGTTGAAATGCACTAGCATGAAAATAGTGTCTTCATACATAAAACCACCTATTTCTGTATGTTGGCAATGATTGGCATAATCCTACCCTTACCTGCACTTGTATCAATGGGGGATATTTTCATGTCAACAGCATTTGGAAAATATTCACCCCTTGTCCCCCACTGAAGGCCACCACAGCACGTTGGACTACAAGATGAAGAAAAACCAGTGTTTCCATTAGTGTGTGTTTCCCCAATCTGGAGATGTTAATTAGATACCCAAAATTCCAAATCAGAGACTAGTCCTTAGGCAGTGCAAGGATGAACGGGAAATATTTTGCACCTAACACTAAGACCTAGGCTTGTCTTGTGTGCATCACCTAGCATTATTCAAAGAACCAATTTCAACAAACATTATCAGGGCTGCTCCCTCCGTGCATAAGCTATCTCTAACCATAAATTGGACTTTCAGGACAAAAACTATAATGAAGTTCATGTGTCTTTGCACATACTCCTTTTATATAATAAGACCCATTCTCCAATCACACTTCCTCCTTCCAACTTTCCTGGCCAAGACTCATGGCACAATGACCATCTCACCTCAATTATTTCTTACATTTTCATCCCCTACTTGAATCATTAGATTTTGTTCAGCCTCAGAGTGTCATCGAAACTGAGTCTCTAGTGTCTTTACCACAGCATTGACATTTCCATCAGGTTAAGATGCCAACCAGACTTCAGCTGTGTTTCAAACCCACACCCATGAAAGGAGACCAAGCCCTCACTCTCATAACCAGAGACGATGATGACCTTGCCTCTATTAGACTTTCTCCAACCCTCACCCTATGAACAAACTGAAGAAATCTTGTTCTCTTCTGACCACAAAGAATCATTGGCAGCCCCAATTTTGTGAAGTAATCAAAAGAAAAGCAGTAGTCATCATGCTTATGACTTCCTTTTTAGGGAGAGTATACTAAAGCATTCTTCAATGAGTGTCTTTGTCTTCGCTTTGAATTCAGGTCAATCCACTTCCTAAGAATAATTTGAGGTGAGAGAGCCATCAGGGCCTTTGCTTACACAGAGATGGGTTTTTACCATGTTCCAAATTTGAATTCTTTCCACATTGTGCACCAAGGATAATTTTGTGTATCGGCCATATTTGGACAGCATTTGGGAAGTTGACACTGGCGATGTCCGAGTGTGTTCACATCTCATATGTTCGTAGTATGTTTATATTCAAATGGGAGTCCAATTAACAAAAAAGTGGTTAATGAAACAACAATAAAATAGTTCTCTGATGGAGTCAATGGAATATTAAAACCAGTGACGCACTGGTACAAGGCAAGTACACCACACAAGCTGCTGTGTCACATGGTTCTTCAATGTTCTGTACCTGTGATGTGCATAGAATGCAGGCTGATGCTGTCTCCAAATTCAGTCCACAGGTAAGACTGAGGAAGTGATTTCCCTACAGCATATCTCCAATAGCACCTTGCCACACGTTGAGGAGGACATGACATGGTCTGCCCAACATTGTTTGGGGAAGAGACCTACCCAGAGACATGTCGCCAACTTTGGCCTCCTACACAGTGCTGGGATATGATTAGGATTGGCGTTGGCTTGATCTGAGAAGTAAAGTCCAGACAGCAGGAGGAACATGAATGCATCTGTGGTGTTGGTTGTGCTGAAAGAGAATAACTTCAACAGGGCAGATGATGAAAATGCTGCTGGGGCCATGTGCTTTGCCTGTGGATTGGAATGGCCCTAGTACCCCAGTCATGTGGTGAAAATGTAAGCTATGTGTCACAGAATAGATTCCTTCACAGTCATATTCCCCTTTCATTTCCATACACTGCATCATATTCAGATAAGGGGAAAGCTCAAAATAATTTTTTTCTCTACAAAGTTGGGAGACTAGTGACAATCAAGAAGTGTCAATGGCTGTTTGACAACCTCCGTGGTTAAAACTGCACTGGACTTTCCCAAATGTATGTATGTCCAAGTCTTGTTAAAGAGAGCAACCACAGGCCTCAAGGCTGCGTTGTTTGTCTCTGTTTCCAAAACAACACAATACTAATAAGTCCACACTTAAGCCTCTCGCCATTTATTTATACTTGATTACAATCTGTGTGAGCCCTTTGCACATAAAGTAGGAGGAGTCTCGTTGAAAATGTCTGCAATCACACATCTTACAGTGACCACCGCCATACATCTCCAACAGCACTGCCGTTCTTTGTCCTTTGAATATGAAGGAATCTCTGAGCAGATTCTTCACTGATATTTGTTTTGAAAATATGTGCACCTCGACTCTCAGAAAAAGGAAACAAATCTCTGTGGTTGAAGATTGAACTAATGCTGCATTTCTTTCACACAAGTTTTAAGGGTCTCAGGATATATGAGAGTTACCACATTTCAATCCTCAGGGCTTTTACCCTACCTCAGTTCTCACCCTCTATACCAAGAGTGATAACTGCGAGTCCTCAGGAATTTTACCCACATGACCTCTTTCATTTCTGGTGCTGGGGATCAGTCTGCTGTGATCCTTTCTGTGTCCTCAGGGGTGATATTAAACGTGAACTCCTGAGAGGGCGCTTTCCTGACAGTCTGTCATGACACACTCTTCCCTCACATGGATCTTTCAGCACTCGCTCTGGATTAGTTTTCTGCAAAGTACTAACCAATGTGTACTCTGGCACATATGCAATCACATGTATATCTTCCCATAAGGATATCAGTTGTGGGATCTGTTTGAACAATGAACCAAGTTATATAAGCCTCAGTGGAATCTGTGCTTCAGGAATGTCCATCAGGTCAATTAAAATTAATTCCATCACCCTGGGGAGTCCAGGGATCTACAAGCTTTCTAGTGTCAAAATTTGTGTAGCACGGAGCTTTGTGTTTTGTGGACACACATTGTTGTTTTCCCTCAAGGTTTCTGCAGTTCTCTTGATAGGAAAAAAACATTGTGTAGAGAATCAAATGGAACAGAAGCTTGAGGGTGGTCATTGAGGGAGTATGATGATATGCAAGGATACTTGGGATTGTGGCAGTTGATGGTCTCTGGCTCTCTGATATAATCCATTTGGAAGAGGTTTTGCCCTTTAATCAACATTATCATTGAAATTTCTGTCTTTGGTGGTATGTATTGCATTAAAGCCACTGAAGGTTTTCTAATGTAATTTTTTGGTGTGGACATTGCGGTCAGAAAAACCACCTTACACTCCTGAAATCACAGCTCTTTCAGACCCCGTGAGCATTTTACTGCCACTGTTGTCCACCAGTCATTTCCTTTGCTTGTCATGTACAAAACCATGTGTGTCTGTACAAGAAGAGCAGGCATCCCAAAAGGGAAGAAACATTCCTTTGTTTCTGCCCATCTTTGGCCCAAATTATTCTCTAATCCTTACACTTGGTGTAAGCACATCTTCTTGCACAGTCCTCTTAGCACACAGTGTGAATTCATATATTGGCTCTCCATGTGTAGCACGTGGGAGGTGAGATTCCTGATATCCACAGAAGGGCTCTGGGATACGAGAGAAAAGGTTAAGAGGAAAAGAACTCTCATCACAATGGAAGGAGGGGTGTTCTTCCTTTTGTGCGATCGGCCAAGAGCAGAGACCCACCAGGACACCCCATATATCCTTCCTCACCCCAACATCAATGCCGAGGATGCCTGATAGGCTGAACCTCAACCCAGGGGGGGCAGTATTAAAGCTGAACTGTTGGGATTCCATATGTCCACCATAGTGTCTTTAATAAACCTAGTGCTGATTTCACAGGAAACTTGCATATGCACAAGCCCTGATGCTTCTCAAAAGCTGAATGAGGCAGGACTAGGTATTAAGATAGCAGGGGGCTTATTACTATATCGGAAATGCTGCAGGTGTGGGTGGGAGCTCAGGCCCCTCATGTCACTGAGCCTCCATCCGATACTCTGGTATATATTTCCTAAGCTGGGAGCGAGAGATGTAGGTATATAAGGCCTACAAAAGATTACTTTATCAACACTTATCATGACACTTTGCAAGGCTCACTATCAGACATGTTCAACATTGTGGAGCTGCTGAAACCCTGGTACATACGCCACTTTCCATCTCATGGTTATACACTCACATTGATTCCTTTCTCCTCAATTCTATGTTGGAGGAGAGCAGGTGAGCAAGGTTATTGGACTACAGTGTTAGACTGTCTGTGCTCTGAGAACACACGATGTTCTCCCATCAAAATCCCTTGTAATCTACCGATATGCCAATTAAATGTTTTACCTTTCCAACACCTACTCAATCAAAAATCCTGTTTGAGGGCACATTATGTTGTTTAGGCATTACTCACCTGCCTGTGCCCACAACGCCAAGATACTAGGGACCTTATCAACTGAGGCCCTTTTATGGAAAAACAGTAATTGTTAATTGTTTTATATTTAATTTAAGGCTTTTCAACCATATGTTAACTTCCTAGTCCTATACTCTTTGATCACATTTGAATTCTGGAGTTCAGAGAATTTACAACATCCAGTGTAAAGTTCAGCCTCTGTTTCAATGAGCAAAAGCCATGGTCTATCTGAAGTGCACTCCAAGCACCTATGCCTTAAAGATCTGCGCTTCTTGATGACTTAACGGAACTATAGTGTCCAAATTATTACCTCCTACCCAATTCTTTTTAAAGGTCTGCAAGGGTACTTGATTCTGCAGGAGAAGACACTGTAATCTGGGCTGATTCTGAGCCATTTTAGGCTACAGCCCCTCTCTTCTGAGCAATCCCTTCCACCTAGACTCATTAAAAAAGGTTGCTGGGCATTGCATTTAAAGGACATGTCACATTGCAAAAGGCGACTTGCTCTCATTTAACTTTCACTTCTTACTATACATTCTAAAAAGTGCGTCTTTAATTACTATTTTGACATTTCTTGGATGAACCTGAGTAATATGAATATTACGAGGAGAAGTGAGGGTATATGTGGATACTTCACTCACAACACAAATCAAATCCCTTCAGGTTCCATAGTTTCTGATTTTTCTGTAAAAGTGAGTGGGGTCGTAATGGGACCAAAACAAAGACAGAGGTGGCTTAAATGTATCTGGACAAAAAGGGAAGTATGCAAAATTTGCATGTTGTCATATATGGGAAAGAATACTGCATTAGAATTAGATGGATCCATTCAATTCTGTTTGAGTAAAGTTGTGCTGCCTGCAAAATCTCTTCAGTTTCATGATCCATAGCATCCTTATTCTTAATGTTTGTCTGGCCATGGCATTTGTGGATGTTCATCAACGGGATTTGCAAATTGACAGTGAATGATGTGGTTATTAACGTGGTGCTATCATGTCACTGATCAACTTCCCTCACTTTTGACACCTTAATGTAAATTATTTTTGAAGTTCCTTGACTCAATGTAGGTGAAATTGTAATAGTGAAATCATCCATGTTTCCTCTTCTCAACAGGAACTCAGAGACATCTCAGAAAAATCAGGCATAGACCAGCGTCTCAGAGGCCTTACAATGCCATGAACAGGCAGCCAGATGGACGGAGGCGAAACACAATGATAATGACCTAATGAACACTCAGAACATGGTGTTACTTCTTCCTACATGAACGGCCATTGGAAGCGAGTCCATGAAATGTGAATTTCGGTTGAATAGTGTGAGCCTATATGAAGTTCTTCATTCAAGCATAACTTATGGTTTTTAATCATCAAACCTGAAGCTCCAAAGGGATTGGATATGCTTTCTTTGAGTGAGAAGTTCGGCCAGTGGGTAGCCTATATCTTCCTTTTTCAGGGATCATCTGCTCTACAAACAACGCATAAATCAGTAAGAATCCCTCAGTTAGAGGATGATAGCGCCTCTGTCATTTCAGCACGACAGCACTGTGCATGAAATCAATCATTAGATAAATGGTCTAGTGGAATATGGACACGAGGTTGTATGCTTTATAAAACTATGAAAATCTTACCAGGATTCTAAGTACTTTACTGCAGCAAAGGAAGAGATTTTTCTACTTTCATACTGTGACCTCAAAAATGTAATGAAACATTCCTGTATATCTGAACCTCTCTACATTTCCCTCCCATTACCTGCTTTTGTGTCCCTGAGGAAGTTTTGTTGTCAACTGGCTTTAGGAAATACTCACATCCTGTAGCCTCTGAATACCACCCCAGAACATTTGAATATAAGGTAATGAAGTGTTTTGATTTGTATATGGTTGCAAAATGTGGAGACGGTCATTGGCTTCAGAAAATTCTGGATCAGACAGCAGCCGAAAGATGAGTGGAAAATGTTCGCTAGGTTATGACGAAGGCCTTTGCCTCTCTTGGGGGAACCACCTAGTAATATTCCTATGCTTCAATGGGACAAAGCATCATCTCTGACCCCTCCTATATTCATGACCTGTTTCAGGAGGTAACTTGGTGTTTTAGGACAAGAATACGATAAATGCCATGTATAATTGCAAACACCCCATTACATTATCCAGGCCCTTTCTCCTTTCTCTCTTCAACTTCCAATTTCCTCGTACAGGCTCATGAACCCTTGTACAATTTGTCTCGTTTTCTTTATCTTTGCAACCACATGGATAACCATCATATTAGGGGCTGCTTCAGAGATTCTGAGCAATGCACTGTAATGTCATGGACCGGACAAACATATTTTCTGTGAAATTGAGCATAACACCAAGATTTTAACTGTGTTTAACCTGCAGAGAATTGAAAGTAGACCAACCCTGCTTGCCAAACTTTAGAAAAACTAGACAGCAGGATGACATGTCTGAAACCAGGAACTGACTCAAAGATCAAATGCACCCTGCTCTGGCCCACAACCTCATGTTCCTTATTCATCACGATATCTATGTTTCACACAAGTCCTCGTTCTCACCTCAGGAAAACAGGTGTTACAGCATTTTTCAAGCAACAGACCTTCCTCCTCTTCTGCTGTAGACAGCTATTCCAAACTGCTTTTATCATTCATTTTCGTATTTTATACATCTGCCGCTTCTTTAAAAATAAGCGGAAAAGGTTTACTGTAAGTGGTTGTGAATTATTCATGCTGTAAGTGGTCTATATGCTGTAAGTGGGTGTATAGGTATTCATGCTTATTTTATATATTCCAAAATTTTTTTCAAGAGACCCTTACATCGCATTTCATGGCTGGTGTTTTGTATGGTGGCTGAACATCAAAAACATGCCTTTTGTAATCCGGAGATTCAGCCTGACTTAAACCATGCCTGTGTCAGAAGGTCAGTCCTGTTTCCCTTGAACCCTCCTGTGAACCCTCACTTTGCTGCACCATTAGAGATGCTGGTATATATTTCATTTCAGGGGAGCCTCATTATCTTCCATGAGATCCTTTGTCGCAATCCAGAGTTGGCTGCAGAAAGCTGGTGCAGAGTCTATGAGAATCTATTGACAAAACAAGGGCTTTTTCTGAAGGAAGAGGGAGCTGCGGAGTTCATTCCTCCACAAAGCCACTATGAATCACTTTAATGTTTCTGGAAAATCTTCAAAAGCAGTGTGTGAACACTTCCATGGCAGCGTCAGGCCTGGTCTGACACAGAGGAACAAAATTCCTTCAGACAGTTGTCAACACTGAAGACACCTGTGGAAAAATGGATTGTTAAATGATACGATAGATACATAGATAGGTAGATATACACATGGCAGATCAATAAATAAATGATGGCTCCAAAATTAGAGAGATAGTTAGATACATAGACAGATGATACATGGATATATAAACAGATGATAGAAGATAAATAAACAGAAAGTTAGAAAGACAGACAGATAGATGAAAGATACATACAGACAGACAGACATACATGAAGATAGCCAAATGACACATAGATAGATAAGACAAGCATCAGGTGTTGTTTACCAGGGTACTCTGCTTCATCATCCTACATTCGGACATCTGCAGAGCCAAGGGTAAATCCTATTCATGCACTCATACCAGCTTTTCACTTCATCTAATATCGCTGCCAATATTCCCCTGGTGAAACAGATGGCAATGATCTGGAAAGCATCTTCAGTTTGGAGAACATTCAAGGATTTTCCTGTTACACAACATTGGAAGGGAGATCCTGGAGAGGGCCTTGAATTCCTCTTCTGTGAAGTAGGCAGACTGTCCAGGACCTTTGGTGTCTGCCAGGACAAAAAGTGACTGTCTTGCAGAGGTGTCCCAGATCCCCCATACACTGAAACTGTTCACTGATATTGATGTATCAAGGTGGTTCCTCTCATTCCCTTGAGATTTCTGCCCCATGCTGACAGAGGGCCACACTGTGAGATTAGAGTTGGTGTAGCTTTAAGGAATCTCTGTCAACACATCAGCCCCTCCCAGGAATGTCCTCAGTCCCTCAGAGCATTCTGAGCCTTCACGAAGGTTTGAAACACTATGCGCTGTGACTCTATATGATGTTCTCCCACACCCACTGCATGCTTCGAATGCACATAGAAGGCCAATGTGCTGGGCACCCAATCAGTGAAAACAGAGCAGCCCCATAAGCAGCTCTGTACCACCTGTGATTATCCCTTGTCTTGGGGATCAATCTGAGCCTTATCCCAACAGGCTTGTTATATGCCCAGCCCTGGTTTTTCTTGTTACACTTCTAGTCACCCAGGACAAAGCCAATGCATTCTTCAACAGGTAAGAGTAAAAGACTCCACAGCTGCGCGTCGTTGGAATATTTCTGAAGCAGTTAGAACTATTACCAGTACTGTGCCTTTGGGTACTATCTTTTCTACCTGACGGCACTCTGGGAATTCTCTTGTCTCACCTTGAATTCTCTGCCATGAAGAATTCTTTGCTCCCTGGCACCAAGTGCACTCCTAATAGGTTAGTGGAGCTATCCAGGTGGCTGTGTCTTGAAGAGATCTAAGGTAGCTGTGCTACAACCCTCCCTTGTTCATGGAGTCCCTGGTTCATCAGAGCTCTGGGGCCTTCACTCTGGCTTCTCCCATATAGCTTTCAAAGATATCCTTTTTTCCCATCCCATTCAGGGCACAGTAACATGGGAAGAGGTGCTACAGTGTAGTCTGGAGAGTTGTTTAGTTCTGGATCAGCTCTCAACATCGCCATACCTCACTCTAGAACTACATTTCTACAAACACCATGTGCCTTCTAACAACTCTTTGATTTTGGATCCTCATCGCATATGTTGCGTGTCTACATACCCAAGGTGGACTCCCCAGGGTCCAGGGAATAGGACAGGTCTGTCGAGCTCTGCTACCAGGGCCTTCAACAAGCACTTACCAGATTCCACAACTCAATTTTGTTTTAGGTGCTATCCCCGCCCCCGCACTTTGCTTCAGGGCACTATTGTTGCATATCATCAGCACCCATACTTCCTTGACATCGATTCTCAGTTAAGTGCAGAAAGAGTACGCTGAGGGAACTGAAAAATTTTGCCTCACTTTAGTACATTTAGTATAATGGGGAGACACATAGACACAGCAGGATGAGAACAGAGATGGGGCCTAGTCTGCAGAGCCAGAGAGGACAACCTGTGGGAAGTAGTGAGCTCACTTTTCCCATCACTCCCCTGCTACCATGGCCTGCTGTGAAAAAGCAACACCTCTTCAGCAGATATTGTTATTTACCTGGGGCAGTGAGGATGGGAGGAAATGTGCCCCTCTCAGGGAAATATTTCTGGACTTGCGCCCTGATGTAATATGCAGTATGGGCCAATGCCTTCTCCAAACTTTTCCAAACCAAATGCAGCGCAGCTTGCTTCTTCTACTGTATAACAGATGGTCCCCTAAAATTGACCCTGATATCTGTTTGATTCTGTTTTAATCCCACAGAAATGTGTTCTATCACGCCTGTGACATTGTTTTCCACCACGTGGAAACTACATGTGATCAATTTGCCTCACTATGACTGGCAAATGGCTGCCACTGCTGTCTGCTGTGTCCTGAATATAGACATACAAAACCTAGGTTTGATCATGAGTAATTGCTAAGCAGGGGAATCCTAAAACAACACTAACTTCCTAACAATGTCAGTTGGATCTACTTTTGCAGTCTCACCTGAGAAAAGTGGATGTAACAACAGGACAGACCAATAGATCCAAATATGGTTGTAGACACCTCTTGCACAAGCTGAAATCAGAAACGCGTGAGTAAAGCAAAGAAAACCTCGGGGCAGACTTCCTTTCAGGAATAGCTCAGCTGTTAGACTGACTGAGAAACGCACACTCCTTCTCCTTGGCTGCTTGGACTTTTTGATGCAGCCTTGCATTATGCCTACATGCAGCTGCAACTCAGTGTCCCTGTCAGAGGGTCCTATTTTAACATCCCAGAAGATGAAGCCAGCTTACCAAGAATAACACCAGAAATATTCCAGGAAGGAATCTCATTTCATGGCTTAGTACCATGAACAGGTTCTAAGCCAAACATTCGTTCCGAGGGGAAGGGATAGTGTGATCGTGAAGGCCAACTCACAAATTCTCTCCATGGAGTTACCATAACCACACCCAATCTGATGACAGAACTTAGGCACATGTGTGGTGTGCAGAATAATTTGCCAGTTGTATGCAGTCCACTGCCCTCACTGGTTCCTAGAGGTTTTTGAAGAAATTGCCTGTGGATAGCTCTCAGTAATGTGGTGGTCAGACAGTAAACATGAATATCACCCATCCTCACCTGTAATTGTAGGCATGGCCTAATGCATAGTGCAAGGGATATCTCTGTTCTCCAGGACCATTTCTCTTTCTTCAAGCAGACTTGCATGTCACCATACCTGATGTAGATTGTTGAGTTTCTCCTATGGTGATTTTTCCGAACGAGCCCATTCCCATATGCCAGTTCTTTCTGACAGTGAGAGATGTTTCCAAAGGTATCCGCTCAAATTTCTCTGTTGTGTATGAGGCACTTCAGGTTCATGAGGAAAATAAGGTGAGCCCTTCCACAGAGATTACTCTCATGAACACTGACGTTGGCTGCGAAGCTCAAGAAGGAGGCGATAATGCTCCTCCCAACAGTGATGCGCCCCCATTCCCATCAGGATTCTTGCTTCATTTCCCTGACATAACATCACTGAACGATTAGATTTGTCCTCTGTACTAACGCCTGGGTCCCATACTGGAATAATTTTTCCTGCTTTTCAATGGTGTTAAGCAAGCCCTTTGCCCACTGAGAAATAGACACAACATTCACAAGTCTCTTCAATTTGCAAACCCGTTTTATTTTACAGTCTTCTTTTTGAATTGGAGGCTGCATTCTGCTGAGGCTTGCGGATGATTCTCCCCACTTTCCAGGACTTCACCTTGTGTATTCTGTAGCACTGGCTGGGCATGGTGACAGAACCACAGTGCCACTGGAATTATTTATTCACACAGCCATATTAAAAAAAAAGAAACGTGTATATAAACAAATCGCATGTGTTTGTCTGCACATTTCCAATTAACTTATAATACCCTTTGAGCTATAAGGGGTTCTTCAGTTTTCCAACATATATTTCTGGGTCTTTCTGTGGAATGTTTGGCGAAATATTGAATTCGCAGGAGGTGAGAAACGTTTGCCTTGTGCTCTGCAAGAGCTCTAAGACACATGACACAGAAATGATCATGTTCTGAGCATTCACTGCCTCTGCTGGATGTTTGGAGCTTTTTGAATCATTGGCATAATCAATAGACTGAGTTCTGGGCTTACAGCAAAGTGCAGTCAGAAGGATTGGCTGATCATGGCAGTTGCTAACCACAACACCAGGGTCAGTCATTGCACTCCCATCCCCACACACTGGTGGCTGCTTCGAGATCTTTGTGGCCCATATACTGGTCATTAACATTACTAACTGGAAAGGAGAAGTCATGCAGTGCAGAGGGAAGCTTCATGCTTTGGATTCCTTGAAGGTTTTGAGGATGCTAAGGGAAGATTCCTTAGGCAGATTGTACCTCAGTTGATATCAGAGAAAATGACTCAGAGGCCCTGACCGTACAAAGCAATTAAAGCATGTAATGTATGTGTCAAAGAAGACATATGAGTGTCCTGAAACGACAAAGGTGTCTCTGTGTGATTACACAATGGGAAGGCACCCCACAGATGTCCAACTGCTGAATGCAGACTGACTCTTCCACGTAACATTACCTGAGGACTCTCTCCTACACTTTTTCCTCTTGTAATCTCACAAGATATCCTATTGTGTTCTCTAGGTTTCCATGTGGTTTTTAAAAAACTGATGAAGCTGATATTCTGAGTATGATGCCACTCCCTAGCTATATTCCTCTTAGCAAGTAACTTAATCTTGTACATCTTGGCTTCTCTCACGTCCATGATAGGAGCAAAACTAATTCTATCCCATTTCTATGGCACTGGAGTCGGTTCAATAGATCAGACAATACTCAGCATATCACTGTCGAGTGTTCTGAGCAGACCCTGTGTTTTCTGGCTTCCTTGTCTACTTTTCACCCATGTTGTATTGTGGTGGTGTCATATATTCCTAAATTATCCTCTAATCCCAGAGACTAGAGTTTCTTTGTTGAACACCTTCTTAAAAGAATTGGGTAAGAAGCCTGGATGCTGTGGGTGTAATTTTCTTTATGTCATGCTTAGTTATTTACCTTTCAGATTGACTGAACAATAATAATGTGAATACTTCAGAACTGCTCATGCACTCTATTGTTACATGCTCTCTGGCTGGATATCTTCGCTGAATTTCCCACTTAAAGCAATTTCAGATGCTGCACAAAACCTTAATAATCTTCTAGTGGCATCAACACAGGCCAGACTTAAGATTTCCTCATGGGCCGAAAACTCAATGATGGTTGAAAATCAGGACCCAGAAGATTATTGTGCTTTGATGGCATTTCCTCAATGAAGGTGACCTGATATCAATCCTTTTTGGAATAAAGGTAAACATGGCCTGTAGATGTTTGCTAAGAAAGTGAGTCAATTTACCCTTGAAATACCAACAGCTGACATCTCTAAGGTAAGTATGGCAGGGACACAAACCCGTAAGCGCCTTCCAAGGGAGGTGTTAGGCAAATTGCTTCCTTGAATTTTTGCTATCTGGGTGGTGAAAGGATGTCTGCTGAGAAGCAGAACCAAGAGTGTGTTTTCCCTCAGGACACACAAAACATTGATTTAATAAATGCTTAAGCCCACACTGGAATTTAAAGTAGTCATTTGTGGGGTTCAACCACGATTTCGAAAAAAAAGCAATGGTGCCTGGAAGAGCTCTTCTAATGTACTGGTGCAAAATAATTTTGACAGATTATCATTCCAAAAACATCACACACACACACACACACACACACACACACACACACACCCTCACGCACACACAAATGAAAGATGGAATATATTTTGAATCTACAGTGTATAAATGACAAAATGTATGCACATGTAGAAGGCACATTTATTAAATTTACATATGCCCACCCTCATTTGTGAAAAGAACACTACTGGATTTATAAACTATTCAGTAGGCTTGCACATTTATTTCCATTTTGAGAATTTTTTAGATTTTATTTATTTTTTGAGAGAGGGGAAGGGAGGGAGAAAAACAAAGAGAGATAGGTCAGTTTTTCCTTTGACTCTCATTTCTCTCCCTGCTGATGACACAGTTGGCACCTCTTCCAGATGGCATGACTGGGAATTGAACCAGTGATTCTTTAGCTTTCATGTTTGTGCTCAAT
>JAPYXV010000016.1:474271-499793 GCA_028533065.1 Trachops cirrhosus | reverse complement strand
TTATATAAAAGACGGGGAGTGAGAATCTGAAGCAAAAGAAGTTGAAATGAAGGAATTCACAGAGATAAAATAGGAACTAGTTGTGTATAACAAGTTGTAAGCAATTTTAAGAATGTTCCTGAAATATATACACAGGTACAGGTAAACTGCAGAACTGCGAGAGCACTGGGTGTTTGAAAATTACCATGTAAAATAACCACACTTAAATTGTGTAATGTAAAATGAAAAATAAATGAAGTGGAACCTCATTGGGTTGGGACTTTTACCCCATGGTTAAAGAATGCAGTTTCAAACCCTGACCAGGGCCCTCCCACACACTCAGCAGAGATTGCAGTTTTCATCACCAGTTGGGGCATGGGGGTGTGGGAATTATTCAATCATTCTCTCCAACATTCTTTTTTTCTCTATCCCAAAAGCTATCCAGTATACGTCTTGAGCTAGCCAGCTAATGTGACAACAGCAATGAATACAAAACACAGCTAGAAGTCTCACTCAACTATCCAAGACAATTCGAGAGCATGCAGCTGAGGGAAGAAGGACACTACTCCACTGAAATCGAAAGGGCATATCTACAGACGGACACCCAACCACTTCTGGGAGTCACAGCAGGTCTTTAATACATAGAAACAAACACAGCGAGACAGACAAAAATACAGAAAGAAAGAGTGCCCAAATAATAGAATGGGAGGAATCTCCAGAAAACAAGGAAAACAGCACACTGGTAAATTCAATTTAATGGAAATAAGGAAGCATGACAGGATGAAAACAGACCTAGAATCCATGAAAAGGAACATGACACAAATAAAGAATAACTTATCTAAAGTAGAGAATATACCTAAACAGTAATCGGTAGATTTGATTAAGCGTAGGATCAAATCAACAAACTAGAAAAAGGTAGGGAGGAGCAACTTCAACAGAGAAGCACAAAATAAAAGATTTTATAGGCAGAAGCGTACTTGAAGTGATGTATTGGGCAAGGTGAAATGTAATACTACTCTCATGCCAGAGGTAATGGAAGGGGAAGAAAGAGAGCAAGGGATAGAATACCATCTTTAAGTTATAGCAACAGTGTCTGGCTAAGATGGAGACATATACTGAAGATGAGATTCCTGGCACAACTAAAAGGAGGATAAGAACCCATCTCAAATCAATAAGCAACCAGATTCCTGAAAATCATACTGCATTGAGCTCTAGCCACCAAGGAATTAAAATGGCAGTGAATCAGAAAAAGAAAGGATATGATATCAATTATATAATTAATAATTTCCATTAGTTGGCCTGTTTCCAATCCATGGAAATGCACTTATACTTCTGCCATCCTAAAGAAGCAAGGTCCAGGAATTCTCTCCCCATTTTAACAAGTAAAAGTCAGCAGAAGCTCTAGTGACTCTGCTCTCTGATCTCATGTCCTTAGATTAGGTGCCACATTTTGGGAAAAGTGCTTGTAAGACTTCTCAGACTGTGCACGTGTGTGTGTGTGGGAGAGTTCATAGTTGTTTTCCTTCAAGATACAATCATAGTTGCATCTTGTCTTTTTCTGAATAATTCATAGAACTGTGCTATTTGAACATACCCATGGCTCTCATTAGTACTTCTCCCAACATTTTTTCATTACTACATGTTGCTTCTTTATTTTCAGTTTGAATATTGAATACCGTGGAAGTTATTTCATTTTCCCAATGTGCATGGGTTGAATTATTGACACCTCAGTTTCCCAGCGGTAGAATGCAGTGGTAACCTCATCCTCCGTTTTCTGGAAATGCTTCAGTCTTTCACACGTTTTAATTCAGAGTACCAGTTGAATACCAAACCCCTTACCTAGTAAAGTGGCCTTTTTTAACCCCATCACAGTCCCTCCCAATGATCAGGGTTGCCTTTGCTCCGGAGGACAGAATTCCCCTCAGCTGTCCCCAGGGTCGTTAGGGTGGGAACCACGCACACCATGGTTGGCTAATCTGTGTTGCCTGGCAGATTATGACATAACAAGTTCCTAGTCTTCTGGTTTGAACGCATGTGCTTATGCAGTGTGAACCTGGGGAACGTGGGTCCGGGACTCCTATGTTGTTGTGATGTCACAGTGGAGAAGTCACCTGGTGGTCTCAGGAATAAGAACGGTACCAAGATATGCAGGGCAAGTCACAGGGATGCTCCAGCCATCATCCGGCACCAGACATGTCAGGTGGATCCTCTGCATTTCTTCAGATAGCATGAAGTGAGGGTATGAACAGTATTGCACTTTCAGGGCCTGCAGAGGCCAGACAGGAGCAGGCACTGTGTGGTTTCAGGGACGACGGAGCTAAACTAGAGTTCCAAAGCTGTTTACCAAGATAGGTATCTTGGAATTGAAACTCACCTGTCAGCAATACTGGTCCTGTAGGAGAATGAGCAGAGGCTTGTTGTGGGGGTGGTGTTATCTGGAGGTGTACTGGGATTAGAACTGTCAAGACCAGTGTAATGTCATCTGGGGGAAGACACACAGTTATCTCCTGCACAAAAGGGCACTACTACGACAGGCACGGCTGGGCAGAGAGCAGCCACAGTGATATGCCAAAATCTGACCTGGGGTCAACACTCTTGGTCCCTATGTTGGATGCACAAGCTGAGTGAGAGAACAAGACTTGGGGCCACAGAACACTGCAGTGCAAAACTAAGCCAGGACACAGAGTCCCCTCCTTTATGAAACAGGAAGACTACCTGCCAGGGCAGCACTGTTGAAAGAGCTGCACCAAAGAAGTGCCCAAGTGGGTATAATTGGATGAAGCTCTCTTGGCATGGGATGGAATACTCATGGGAATGATGGGACTCAGTCTTGCACAACAATGCCAGTGAAACTGGAGCACGAATGCTGTCCTGAGAAACCTGGCTGAAAGTAGAGGGGATGTTATCCTCCTCTTCACTGTATAAATACCACCAGTGTTCTCAGACTTCACCTTGCTGGGAGGAATTGAAGGTCCTCTGTGGGTTCTCACTAACATGACTGAATTACTGATGAAATGTACTATATTCTCCTTTGCAAAGATGTGTTGAAGGACATTTCCAATCAGTTCACTGCGGAAAACTGGGATCCCATGGGAAACTGGAATTTAATCCAGAAGAGGAATGTGAACTGTACTTGCCATTGGCACTGCTGCTTTTTTTGAGAGGGTGTTGGTGGGCAGTGGCGCAAGAGCAGTGATGCCTGATAAACATGATGGTCTACTGGGCTGGCTCTGGCCCAGATAACTCTATGTACTTTCAGCTCCCTTATTTGTGGACACAAACTGGGATAATTTTACACCTTTGTGTCAGATTAGGGGTGCCACTGGCAATGCGGAGTTCATAGCACCTTCTGAGCTGTGTCTTTGCTGACCCTTTGGCTTCAATCGCAATGGCTTTGTGGTGAATGCACCTGGCTGAAGCAGTTCACTTTCAAGAAAATCTTTTGCTTGTTACCAAGGTCTCTGATCGCCATGCAACTTCATGTCTCAACGCTGGCTGTACCGGATTCTCCCGGTGGGGATCAGTCAGGCTTCTGAGGATGAATGTATTCCAAGGCACGGTGAAGGCCCCAGGATCCAGGGTTGCCCTTCTGAGGTTGATCTGCATTATTTATGTCAGGCTGCATCAGGGTGTGTTAAGGGAAGTCTTTGCTGTTCAACAAATAAAATACAATTCATAGTAGTGTCTAAGAAAGGGCTTTTCATGTAAATATTGCAAGTGTGGAAAGTAAATGCATACTCATACATAAAATCACGTCAGTAAATGTTGCTAACATAAAAATATATGATACAGATAAATGCCATATGATATCACCATTAAGAGGAACTGAAACAACAAAACAAAGAAACAAGTGAAATATAACAAAAGACACTGAAATACAGGACAGGTAGTCAGGGACCAGAGGGGAGAGGGGACGAAATTTGAGGGGTAAGGGAAGGGTATACAGGAAAAAAAATATAGAGGACGCATGGACTAAACTAGGGAGGTTGGAAATGGGAGGGAGAAAAGGAGGAATAGGTGTGTGGCCTGGAATGGGAATAAGGGATAGAAACGGCAATGAATAAACTAAACTAATATATATACATATTTTTATTTATATACACACACACACACGTGACCGAACAAATACATGACTTGTTTACCTCTGATGTGTACCCAAAATGTGTCTGAATCACATCCTGAGCATGTGAACTGACTGTGAATGGAACCAAACAACTTGGATTGTGGGATGAAACCTCACCAACTGAGACACATCCGTCAAGAGTGAAGAAATGATTTCTCTGTTAAAAACACACTTCTCAGTTTCTGGGTGGTGGTGGAGACATAGGTGGGGGTGTGTTTTCAAATTCGGTCGGTTGAATCTGCCCATTTTGGCTGAATGTGTTAACAAATGTACACAGATTAGAGCAGTCCTTTGGAGAATAATGGCGATATGGTACAGTCTTCAGAGGAGAGTCCTGGAACCACTTCTCTCAAGGAGAGAGAGCCCCAGTTTTTATCTGGACAGGAATTTTTTGTCCTTCTTGTGTGCTATATCAATAAAGGACTTATTTTCTTTTATATAGAATGGTTTGCTCTACATTTCAGGAACAATCGATTAGACAAAATAACAAAAATAAAAGAGGTGGTGAGCTGATTATGCTCCATCCTTTGCAAAATTCATATGTGCGTTGGAAATTACCTTCAAGGTAGGAAATAACCACCAAGTGTTTCTCACCTTGGTGTGGGACTTTTAGGAAGAGGAAGCCCAATTTGCCTGCATGCATTTCCTGGGCCTGCTTTTAATCTGGTATGAAGGTGTGCTTCCTGCATGAAACTTCACTGCTGTCGGCTTCCCATACAGAGCTGAGTCTCATGAGCCATCTCTAAACAACCTGTTTCCCTAAACCAGCAGAGTCCACTTACCCCTGTGCATGGGAGCAACACTGAGAGGATCTTCTGAGGAACACAGCAAACAGAAAAGGGTATCCATGCCCATGATAAGATTGGAGACCAAAAAGTGTAGAGGACACAGAGGAATTGAATGTTAAGCACAGTGATTCAGGAAAATAAGCTGCATGGGACAAGCGCGGCTACCAGGGCTGCTACAGCTCCAGGCAGGGGTCCCAACTGGGTTGCCACAGGATAGTTTTGAGAGACCCATGTCTATGGTCACCTGCCCTGAAAAGTACGGTTTTACCAATGCCACGAGGGACGTGGAGGCTTGAACTCACAGTTGGAGTCATAAGGACTAATTTGCACAGGGACGGTATACAAACAGTGGACATTGGCTGGGAAGACTTGGGTAGTGACATTTCATGACTCACGCAGTCCGAAGTCTGGTTGGATGGTCGGTCTGTGTGACAGAACAGGCACTTCTCTGGAGCAGCATGCTTGCACAGGAGGTACTTTGGTAAAAGAAACTGAGTGAAAAATGGCACACATTGTCTCATTGGGATAGTCTCCTGACGCCCTGTCTTCCACTTCCTGAACTTTGTAACTTGGGTAGCCATGTGGGCCACAGTCCCACTGTGGCAGACATGACCCCAAGCTCACACACAAAGCCCTGGTGACAGTGCACAATCTAACATGTCTTGAAACTGCCAAAATGACCTAGATGAGAAAGACAAGTTATCACGTCCATTCAGCTCTCAGAAGAAACTGTGCTTGACCCTACTCCCATGGGTACTTCTAAACAGAGCGTTTCTGCCCAAGGGATGCCACAGAGGATGCAAATGCCCCCATTAGCAGATGCTTCCACAGAAGCACCCCTGTTCTGAAGATCTGACCCTCGCTTCCTAAGAGGATTGCAGATATGCCATCACACAGGGCTCCAGAAGTCAATAATACCCAGGAATATTTCAAACTGTGTGTGTTTGTGTGTGTTATAGGAAAGAGACTGATCTCCACTCTAAGGACTCTGAACTTACCTAAGAGGTTTGCTGTCAGATCACAATACATTGGTTCTGTGGGGTTTGGTGTTTCCAGGTTGAGGTTACACTGTTCGCATTGCTTTGAAATTGTCAGAGGACCAAACACAGAAACTGAGCATTTAATGAAAACGTTGGATTTTCTAGGTGGGTCATTCTAGATGTGTTCCTAAATTATAGGGGCAACAGAGTACATGAGCCAAACCTTACTCAGGCCCTTAAGCCAGACTACTGCTTACTTGTCTGCAGATAGTGTCAGTCTACACGGCAAAGTTTCATGGTGTGAACTTCCTAGGTGATGACCTGTATTCTACATTTGCAGCTGTAATCACAGGCGCCAAAAGCATCACCAGATGTCCTGTCTTCAGCTTGGCTTTGTACATCCAAGGCCAGTGAACGTCCTGTGACCTATGTTACAGTCTAGGAGTTTGAGATATCTGTGGGTGCTGCAATGACTCAGAATCTGGAGAACACTGTGGACTGGAAATTGTTTGTTGTTGAGGACACTGCAGATGCTGGACTAGCCTAGGCATTTCTGAGCATGGCATAGTTTGGACTAGTCCAGGCGGTTAGAACACTGAATATGCTTGGAACTGGTACTTGGGAATATGACTGATGCTAGAAGTATTCAGTGTGTTTGAGAACTCTGCAGATGCTGAAATAGAGCAGATGATTCTGAACACATTGTAGCTTTGAAACGACAGGTGCAATATACCACTGCAGAGTCAGAGATACTCTGAGTTTTAGAGAACTCTAAGATGCTAGGTATAGTCTAGCTGTCTGGGATCATTGTTGATGATATGTTTATGGAGGTGATTGTGCCATTTGCAGGTGCTTCGATATTTAGGTGTTGAGAACACTGAATATCCTGGATGACTCAATGGCCATGGTTTTGTCAGAAATACTGAGTGTTATGAATGTGGTATATGCTGGGATTTTAGAGATGTTTGGGAACTCCAAAGATTCCAGGAAAATCCATGTGTTGGTGAACATAAACCTCCTTGGAGAAACCACATTTTTGAGAACAATGCAGATGCTGGAACAGCCCAGGGGATTAGAAACTTGCAGAGGCAGTGTTATTCCAGGTGTCAGAAAACTTTGTAAAAGCTTGTAACCTGGGATTGTGGAAAATGCAAAGGATGCTAAAGTTATCCAGGTGTGTGTGAACAGCCGTTTCTTGCAGAGTTTGTTTCCTTGAGATCTTTGGGGACAGTTGGTTTGTCCCACACTGTGAAGATATTGGAGATAATGTGAGAAGTGCATGTGTTTGAGTAGAGACTCTCGGAGAGAGTAGATAGGAATCAACAAATTCACTGGAAACTGCCTTGAATTTGAAGGGATAACACTCATTGTAGTCATCCAGGTATATGAAAACTGACAAGGGGCTGTGTGTAGCGCAGGGCTTTTGGAACAATGCAAACATTATGAAAAGCATGTACTTGACAAGACAGAGATCCTGAAAAATCTAGGTTTTTAGAAAATTGCATATGATTGAAATGGTACAGAAGTTGCGGACAAACCTAGATGGAGAGAGTACTGGTGTTTGAGGTCACTGAACATGCCTGTAAATTCCAGGTGCTCAGATTTTTCCACGCCGTCTGCTAATCCAATAGTTTATGGAAACCATTGACACAATGAAAATTTTGATGTATGAGAACAGTACCGGACCTTTAATTGTACAGATGTACAATGACCCCATAGACATTTCGATAGTTCCGTTGCTTGGGACACTGTACTCACTTGCATTATTCAGGATTCTAGCAATGTGGCCTGAGTTGGGTACCTCCAGATGTTTCAGAAGCATAAATAGTGATACTCCAGATGAGTTTGGTCACTGCAGAGGCTGAAATACAACACGTATCTGAGAACTCTTTACTTGCTATCAATAGGTGAGGTATTCGAGGACAATGTACAGGTGCTTCAGAACTTGCAGGACCCTGGAAGGCCGGCTGTTACAAAACATTCCAAATCGAAATATAATCCGTTGAATCTGTAATTTGCAGGTATTGAGATATTTCATTTGTTTGTGAACACTGCAGCTTTTGGGATATCAGATGAGTTTGAGAACTTGCAAACCCTTAGATCATGCATACACATTAGCTTGTTGAAGATGTCTGGAATGGCTAGGTTTTTGACAACCCCGGAAACGTTAGGAATTCTGCAGGTGTTTGAAAACTTTGAGGGCCCTGATATACCTCCGGCGCTCAGAAACAGTGTAGGGCAAGGACGACCCAGGTGATGGAGAATATTTGCGACTTAGGGATACTATAGATGTGTCAAGGAAAAAATGGCAAGATGTTCAATGTGACTGACAACACTACAGATGCACAAGAGTCACTAATTTGAGATCACAAGAAATGCTGGCATAGTCCAGGTTTTTAGAACATTTTAGACACTGGCGCAGTCCACGTGTTGCAAATCTGTGATGACGATGTGATATGCCAGGATGTTGAGACTTACAGGTGCTGAGATTAGTCCAAGACTTTCAGAATTCTGAAGACGATCATATATTCACGGTGTGATGTCTCCTCGTGTTAGGGCACATCTTCAAACACTGGAACGTTCAGCTCTTGATAATATTGACAATATGTGGACATAGATGGGGTACAGGTGTCTGAGATCCGTTCAGGGGCTCATGCTGTCTAGGTGAATAGGGAAGTTTCAGCTTCCTAGGGAGCATATGTGTTTGAGAATTAGAAGAGGATAAGGTGTTTGTGTGTCCTCAGACAATCTGATCAATGTCTAGTTCAGTGTTTGTAACACTGCGGCTTTGGAATGGCTTAGACCTTGTTAAGCAACATGACACTGATATACTCCAGATTTGGAATCCTTGTAGTTGGTGCGACTGTTTGCCTGTGTGCTTACACTGAAGGTTTTGTGATACATCAGGTCTTTGAGAAGGGTGACATGATCAATTGGTAGATGTGTTTGAAAACATGTCCGACACTACCCTCGGAAAGTTCAGCTGTGTGTGGACACAAAGGATTTTGAATGAGTTCAGGTGGAGGGAACAACATTTATATTCAAAACAGTCCATTTATTTCACAATGCTGCTAACTTGAGATAGTCTGGGATTTCGAGAATCTGCACAAGTGCAAATTCTTGAAAACTATTAGTTGGCAAAGAGCTGGCTTGGCGATCATTTGAGAATTGGGGATTTCAAAATGTTTGACACCCCAAAGATGCTAAAAATAAGTGTGTACAGTGAAGCAACTCTGACATGCCAGGGGTATGTGAATATTGAAGCAGTTATGTATTGCATATCTTGTAATATTACAGAGCTGGGATAGACTAGAACATCATAAGGAAAAGAGATTGGAAAGAACCTGGCCTTCTAGGAAATTTCAGACACTAGGATTAGTTCAAGCCTTGGCAGCATTGAAAATGCTAGGTACACCCAGTGTTTGAAGTGTCACAGCTATAGGGACATCCAGGTGTTTAATGAGTGCTTTGGATTCTGGATAGTCCAGAGATTGATACCACTGATGGCAAAGGTTTAATTCAGAAGTTTCAGAAGAAAAAGGCAGAGGAAATGACCAGAATGGAAAACATTGCACACATTGTATAATTCCATGTGTTGGAGAACACTGGTGACATTGGGTAGACAAGATTTCTGCAGAGTTAAACCTGCTGGGCTAAGTCTCAGTGTTCAAGATGGTTCATTTCAGGGGGAATTTAGTCATTTGAGAGCATTGCAGAATGCTGCAATATCCAGGAGTCTGAGCACTTTGAATGTGCCGAGTTAGCCTGGAGAATGGTAACATCGTTAAGGGGGGTACACTTCTGTGTGTGAAACCATGAAGTCACTGAAGTGCTGTTTGTGTTTTAGAATACAGCATACACTGGAATGCTACAGATGTGTGAAGACAGTAAGGCATGTTGATATTCCAGGCTGCTGTGAATACGCTGACAGTAGCGGACCTCAGCATTTCTGAATAGTGAAGAGGCTTTATTATTACTCTGGAGTTACAGAACTTGGCATATGCTCACAATGGAGCAGCAGCATGAGATCTGCAAATGAAGGGTAAGGCCTGGCTTTGTGGAACCCTCAAAATGCTGGAGTACTGAAGATGATTCAATCACCCTGCAGTGTGATAATATTAGTGTCACATAGATGGCCCAAGAGCTTCAGATTACTTAAGAGGCCCACATTGTCAGGATGACTGATGTCACTGAAGAGGAGGGATTAGGCAGGTGATGGAGAACTCTGTAAATTCTGCCATTGTCAGGGGGTTTGGAAACAATGTTGATGTTGGCATATTTCACGTGATAGACAAGGAAGAAGCCGGGACCATCCATGTGTTTGAAAAGAAGAACGGCAGGGTCCTAACCCTGATATCAGAGAACTTTGCATATGATAGAATAGTCAAAGCGTTTGAGGAAATAGCACACATAGTTAAAATATTGGTGTATGAGAACAATGCAGACCCTAATGGAGTTCAGATAGTAGAGAACATGCACAGGATGTGCTAATTTTCAGACTTCAGGACACTGAAGAAGGCTTACAACCCTCATGTGTGCAGGCAATGTTGGTGCTGGAATAGACCAGGCAGGGGAAAGGACTGCAGATGCAGGAAAATCCATGAGGGAGGAATATTTCTGCTATGGGGTATACTCAGATGTTTGAAACATTGAAGTCTCTGCAGTCATTCCACGGTTGCAAGCATTGAAGCTGTCGGTTACTCCTGGTATTTTGGAACAGTGCTGACCATAGTGTAGTTCACGTGCATGATAAAAAAAGACCCAGGGAAAGTCCAAATGTCTGAAAACACTGCAAACTCTGTATTATTCAGTATTTCTGAGGAAGTTTATGTTCTTGTCTTTTTGCAGAATTCTGGAGCTTAAAGATCTTGTGATGGTGTTGGGCATCACACACTATGGTACAGGTATCAAACTGTCCTTTGAGAATTTTGCACATGCACTGATTGTCCAAGTGTTTGAGCACAATTTAAAGTATGCCATTAATCCTGGTTTTTTGAAGGAGAAACTCCAGGATAGGTCAGGACTTGCAACATGGAAGATACTGGCATTGTCCTGGCATTTGGTAACAAGACAGTGTCCCCGATCATCCTTGGGCTTCAGTTCAATGAGGCACTTTCCTGCCATGTTCCTGGTGATTGGAAATGCCAAATATGTTTTGATAGCCCATGTGTTGGAAGTCCCTGCCAACACTACAATAATAACATATGTGGGAACTGTGCTATGGCTGGGAAAGTCCAGGTATTATAGAACACTTCAGAAGTTTAGATCTTCCTATTGGATGCAGTACCGTGAGGACTGTGGTATAGTTCAAGTGTTTGGGGACATTGTGAACATCGGGAAAGATACGAGGGTGGAAGTGCTGCAGATGCTGGTATAGCCCATGTACTTGAAAACAAAGATTTCCAGAATAAGGTTCATAATTAACAGTTGTTCAATGGCGTAGATACTTCAGGTTTTTAGAGCTGGGAAATAGCTGCAAGTGCCCAGTGGATTGAAATCATTTTCAGAGCAGTATATTTCCCAGTATGTGTGACCCCTACAAAAGAGGGTAATATTTTGATCTTTGAGAACCCTTAAGATGATGAAGTAATATGGGTTTTCATGGATGCAGACACCTCTATAGTTGCAGATATATGTGAAAAAAGAGACATTGAGATTCTTCACGTTTTTAAAACACAGCAGACAGTGGGAGAGTGCAGATATTCCACATCACTGAACAGGCTTGGAAAATTCAGTTGTTTGACAACACAACAGATGATGAATGGAACCAGGGGTTTCACAATATTTTTGACACTGAATCAAGTTGCATGGGAACATTTGAGTCGCAGTGACAGTTCATGTGCTTGACAACACAAAAGACCTGCAGATAGTATAGGTGCATGGGAACATTTCAGAAGCATAGATAGTGCAGATATGTGACAACATATAGATTTTTGGATACTACAGACTTTTTCTTACAATGTTGCCTCAGGCACAGTCTAATCATTATAACAGCAAGAGATGCTTGGAATAGACCATGTGTTTGATAATATTGCAGAAGATGAAAGTAGTGTATATGTGTGAGGGCACTGCGGAAGGTGGGATAGTTCTGGTGCTACAAAGTAAGACAAAGTTTGGAAAAACTCCAGCGTCTTAAAATATTCATTCAAGTTGTAGAGAACAGAATCTGCTGAGTCACCCTCTGTATTTCAAAACATGCTGCCATAGAGACAGACCAGGTATTTCAAAACACAATGTAATTGGTATATCCGTGGCTTGCTAACATTGAAGACATTGTACTACTCATAGTGTGGTTAATAGTTGAGCATTGTAGTGCTTGCTATTGTATAAACACCTGAGACCAAATAATGCTGCAATGCTCTTGGCATTTGAAATACTTCAGTGCTGGCAAAGCCCAGCAGAGTGAAAACTATTCAGACAAGAAATGGTCCAGTGTTAAACGTTGCCAATATGGGAGTAACTATGTTGTAGAACACACCTTCGGTAGTCCAGTGTTTCAATCATTGCAGATGGTGGGATCTGTTGGTGATGTTAATACTGCAGTCACTGAGAAGTTTCATGCTGTGAGACAACTGAGGTCCTTGGGATGTCCAGGTGTTTGAGAACGTTAAATATGAAAGAAGAGTCCACGTATTGGAGAACACTGCTGGGCTGTAATACTGATTACATTTGGTACATTGCTGGTGGCATTATAGCTCATTACTTCAAGTACTCTGTAGAAGCAGGGATAGCTCATGTATTTCAGAATATTGAAGAAGGGGGATAATCTCCGTTTTGGGAAACAATGAAGATGGGTACAATTCCAGGTGTTTGAGAATATTGAGGTAATTGGAATAGTGTAAGTATTCGAAAACTCGGCAGACCCTGGGAAAGCACAGAGATTTGGAGTGTCTCAGATTATGGAGTCATTCAGATATTGAGCTGGTGCAGATAATGAGGTTACTCAAATAGTTGATAACACTGCAAAGGGATAGATGGCACATTTGTGAACCAAAATATTTTTTCGTACTCAAATTGTCGGGGGCAACCTTTAACTTCGGGTATGTCATCTGCCTAGAAAACTAAAGAGGAAAGAAATAGCCAGGGATTTCGGGAACTTTGCTCGTGATTCTTCCGGCAAAAATGTTCTTCAACCTTCCAGATGCTGCTGTCTGGTGTGCAGGACGTTGAGAATAGAAAATACACTCAAGGAGTATGTATTTTTGACAGTATTTCAGTCCTGGGGTACTGATTGTTTGAGAAGAATACACCCTGTCAAACAGCTGGAGCTGGAGAACAATGCAGATACTGCAATCTGCCAGGTTTTTGATATCCTTGAAGGGCTATCCTGCTCCAGCTCTCTGAAACCATTACACATGCTGATGGATACTGCAGAAGACTGACATCCTTACAAATGCTGGAAGAGTACAGGTGAGTGAGTGCACAGTTGGTGGTGTAATAGTCTAGGTCTTTGAGAACACTGGAGATCCTGAGGAGATTGTTGTGTTTTAAAATACTGCACGTGCTGAGAGTAGTACTGTGTGTGAGAGCTCTGAATTTCCTGGGGGACTTCGAGTTTTTCAGAACACTGACAAAGCTGGTATAGGTGAAGAGTTTGAGAACACTGATGATGGTGAGGTATACCAGATGTAGAAGAATATAGCGAATATTGGGATCATCCAGATGTTGGAGATCCAGTTCATTCAGTGACCTGAAAGGAATCAATGTAATATGGCAGACTGCGGTTTATGAGGTAGTTCAACCACAGGTAGTGACTGTGGTTTAAGTGAGAAGACAGAAGATGTGACTGTAGTTTAAGTGAGAAGACAGAAGATGTCATGAAAAGCCCAAGTGTATTTGAAGGATACAGAGAGTGGTGCAGTTCATGCGTTCAGGAGCTCAGGAGGCACTGCACTTTGGTGAGTGTTTTGGAATATGAAAGATGGAAAAAGAGCATAGGCATTGGACTAAAGTGAAACTGATTTTCTTCCAGGTTTTGTAAACACTGCAGAAGGAAGTATAGTGCAGTTTCTATCGGGGGTTTTTGGTAACTGGAGAGTTAAAGATGTCCAAGCCTCTGTACTCTCCAATAATGCTGTGTGTTCCAGGTCCCTGGAAACACTGCAGACACAGTCATCCTTTCAGTGATTGAGAACATTGCAGGTGCTGACTCAGTCCTCATTTCCATCACTTGCCATATGTTGGGAGGAGTCCAGGTCTTGGCAACAGCAGAGAATCTGGATACTCCATTGTTGGTTACACGGGCGAGACCATTGCAGTCTATGGGATCCCCATAATATTTGACAACAAGAATTTCTTGATTCATGTGACACGGGATTGTGAGAGACGCTTGTAATACTCTATGTGAATGAGAACACTGTAGAATCTGTTAGCAGCTAATTATCAGAGAACACTGGAGATGTTGCAATATCGCGGATGTTTCCCAGGTCACAGACCTTGAAGGGATTCAGGTGATTTTATAGAGAAATGTGCAGAGGTATTCCAGGTGTTGGAGGACACTGGGTAGTCTGAAATACACCAACTGTTTGAGAATACGAAGCTTGCTGGGAATATTTTATGTGTCTAAATTCCTTCAAGATACTGGATTGCTGAGATTTTTCACAACTTTGACACTGTGAGAATCCAAGATGTTGAGAATTTGCAGGCACTGCGAATTTTGGGAATGTTTGAGAACATGGCCGACTCAGTGTGATCTATCTGTTTGACACCATTGAAGAGGAGGCAAGGTGTTGGTTAACATTGCACATTCTGAGATAACTGGAACACTGCCAACACTGCTCTAATTGGATGCTGGATACCTTGTACTTGCCAAGATATGCTTGCGTTTTGGAAACTCTGAAGTTGCTGGGATACTCCACAGCTGAGACCATCAGAGATGCTGATATAGCACAGATGCTGGAAAAATAGCTCGTGCTGAAATTGCCCGCTTGTTTAAAAGCTTTGACAAAGCAAGTGTAGTCAAGTAGTTTTAAACATTCCTGGTTGAGCCAATGTCTTGCTTCTTTTCAACAATGATGACGGTTTATCATGCAGAAGTTTGAGAACACAGCTGGCAGGGGGACAGTACCTATGATTTTAGAGAAAGAGCACCAGGATAATCCAGGTGCTGCAAATCCAGAAAATGCACTATATGATATGGTGAATAGGGGAGATTTCATTTGTAGTGATTGAGTAGACTTTGATGAAGAGGACAATGGGAGAGTCTTGGTGTTTTCGATCCTGAAGACCAGGCAGAGTCATGTAGCTGTAGAATGTTGCTGACACTGGATTGTTCAGGCTCAAAGAACATTGCAGGAGATGTGGATAACCACGGAGTAAGAACTAAAGGCTGAGATAGTCCATGGTTTCAAGCACTGAGGATGCTGAGATACGCCAATGTTTGATAACATCCCAGTGTGTGTGGTGGCTTTTAGAAATCACTCTGAGAGCGGTGGATTCCTTCAGATCTTTGAGGTCACTGAAGATGAGGGAACAGTCTGGGTGTTGGAGAACAGGGCAAATGTCGGAATAGCACAGATATTTGAGAATGTTGGTGTTGATGGGAAGTCCATGTGTTAATAGCCAAAGCAGAAGCTAGGATCCTTCATGGGTTGAGAAGACTCAAGATTCTGTGATCATCCAGCGGTCTGTCAACAGTGAAGTGGACGAATAGTCAGGCAGTTGAGAATATTGCATGTGCAGAGAAAGAACTTTTATCTGAGCAAAAGAGGATGCTGGGATACTTCATCTTTTTGATAGCAGTGCAAATACTGGCAAACGTTGAGTTTTCGATTCTAAACCTGTGTGGAAGAATATAAGAGTTTGGAGACATTTCTGGTGCTACATAAATTCATGAAGTTTTTGAAACATGTAGACCTTGCCAAGGCTTAGGTGTTTGAAGCAAAGGAAAAGGCTGTACTATTGAATGTGTAGCAAAATATTGTGGACCCTCAAAGAGGAAAGATGATTGAGAATCAAAAGATGCCTATCCACACGTTCCTTAGGAATAGGGAAGATAGACAGATATGCCTGTGTACATACACACTGCACATGAGTATGACCACCCACGAGTTTGTTTCAGAGGATTGGAAGTGTTATGACATACCAGTGTCAGAAATCTGTGATGACCCAAGAAAGTATGGATGTTGAGAGGTTTGCAGTTCCTGTTGCACTCCAGAAGTTTGAAAATTTTCTGGAAGTTGAAATAGAAAAGGCTAGTTGTAATTCTGCAGATGTCATGACAGTCCAAGTCTTTGTAAACAGAGAAGACACTGGAAAATCATTACTTGTCACAAATAGCTCTTTAAAATGAGTGAATGGCCCCTCGTATTTTTCCTCAATGCCTGTGCTGCAATAAAGTTTAGGGCGTGCAATAAGAGCATTTCCCAAGGCCAAGTACATTCTCAGTCAGAGGAGTAATGGGCTCTAGCTAACTTGGAGCTTCTCTTCCTCAAGGTGTCTCAAGATAATTCTTAATGCTAGTGCCTGGAAGGACAAGTGGTGATACATTCATTGATTCCAGGGAAAGAGTAAGATGCCAGATACGTTGTTGGTCTGACCTGACTCTACAGCACATCTCCATTTCTCAGAAGGCCAAATACCTTAATGAGAACTGTCAGGTGTTTTCACTGTGCACCTCATGGCAACATGACAGCCCTGTCCTATGTATCTGTCAGTTGAGTATTCCCATGAACATGTGTGGATCCCTCCCTCCCCATTCTGAACATCCACAGCCATCTAACCGTTCTGAGATGAGTTGTGCATTCGTATTTCGAAACCTCCTCAACAGAAAACCATGCAAATGAACTCTAGTATTTTGCACCTGTGAGTATAAGTCTTTAGGGTTTGGCAGGTGTCAAAATTCCCGTGCAGTGGCTTGTGCTGTTGTTAATCGCCCTGGTGCCTTTGGGAAGTATGACCATATGTGTTTTAATATATATTGTGGAGAACGAGTAATAATATGAAAAAGGCTACTACCACAAAATGTATATAAAAAACAATGTGTTCATAGAAATATGCCAATTGATTTCTCGCATTGTTTGGTGTGTGCCCTGATTTCCTGGGGTCCTCACCAATGGGTTCATGTCTGGACCCATGAACTGAGACACATGTACTCTGAGTATATCACACAGTAAAGTGTTCTCTCTCGCTAATGATGGAGACCATCAGGAGAATTGACTGCTGGTGACAATGTATTGATGAATATCTTGGTTTATGAGGAACCAGTGATTTGAGCCCTGACCCCTGTTGGTGTTCTTATAAAAGGCTTTACCCTTAGAAGCGACTTGAATACTGGTAGTACCTGAAGTCATGGAGGACATGGGAAATGTTGTAACCACAGTTACGAAGCAGCACAGCAATGCAAATGAGCAGCGGAATGTGAACTGTCATATGTTCCTTTTACATCTGGCCATTTGCACTACATATGAAGTGAAAGCTGTAAAATTAATGCCATAATTGTAACAGTATCAATGCTAATTGTTCACTCATCAAGAAACAGGGCTTCCTCTGACAAGGCTGTTGCTGGGGGAACACTGGCCCCCATTCCCAGGAAACTGTCAGGGGTACGAGAGAAGGGGCTGTGGCGATCAACATCTCACATATCCACCTGTACATGTGCTCCCAGGCTCTCTACCCTTCTTTCCCTAAAAATGTCAGCGGCACCCTGCTGGTGCCTTCCTCATGTCAGGAGTGCGGGAGGCGTACCTAAGCCAGAGAAAACAGCTGGCTAATTGCTCTGCTTCCTGTTGTTTTAAGCAGAAGTGGTTACAGGAAGAGGAGTTTTCTCCACACCTTGTCATGGGACAAGAGACTTGTATCCCACAAGTAGAAGGCACACTCATTCCTGAGAGCATCTTGCCACTACCTGATGACTATCTGATGCAAACTGCTGACAGATTGGTGTCAGCAGAACATAAACACCTCAGCTTCATGCACAATGTCATTTGAAGAACCTCGTGAAGTGTGCAAGGAAAGCTGAAACACAAAAGCCTCATTTTATTTGGCTTTTGGTTCCAACACAAATTTCACAGTACAGGACTGCCATGTAGTTTGAAGGCAGTCCTCTGCAAGGGGATGGATTGCAGGAGGAGAGAGTAGGGAATATCTTATTGTCTGGCAGCCTAACTGGGAAGGTATTTTGTGGAATGAGGTAGATGGATAAATTTTCTACGCATATTGAATCAATGTACGGATTTAGGAGGATTTCAGGATTAGTGGTGGAGGAAGCTTTGGATTGTGTACCCTATTGTATGCATCTCTGGCTCCTCTGTCAGGAAGATAGCAGAATTCTGCCCTTTTGCCATGTCCCAACTTGAAGGAAAAATCCTATGAAAGCTTTTAGGTTCTCTCATGGGCGCTGCCCTGGAAAGGAAAGTATCTCAAGAAAAACAACTTTCTGTCTAAATAGAGGAGAAAAACCAGGAGAAACAGTGGATAACTATTATGGAAATCTAACATGTTTATGTAGACACCTTAGCAAAGCTTGGTCTCAGGAGAGGAACTTAGTGGTCATCGTTGCTTCCCACAGCAGTTGGATATCCTGCCTTTTTGATGCTATCACTGCAGAATCAGTGTGAGACAGGTTCAGTTATCCATCATTACATCAGCATATGTTATGGATACTCACTGACTGTGTTTGCATCTGATTTGTATTGAAGTCAGGCCTATGTTTAGAGATAAATCTGGCTTCACTGAGCTGTAGGCACTCAGGGATACAAAGAGAAGATGTTCACCACATCCCCATCTGCAGTCCCGCTTGTCTCCCAACTACTGTGCCTGTGTGTATCCTGTGCCCCTTGGCCATTATGGACATTCATTCAGAATATTTTGCCGTGATTGACAAAGGTTGTGCATATCTGTCCTGCTCATAGTATGTGTTCTTTCCCAGAGGAGATCCATTAAAAAGCTGCAATTTAATTTGCCATAACATAGAATTCCAAGGTGGCCTCTGGGGTATAAAATCCATGAAGCTCAGTTACAAGATAATTCACCACAGAAGCTGCTATGAGAAAAATCAGAATTACATTGTGTATATGAAGTGTGCACAGTTTGGGCATAGACGGTCCCCAAGCTCATTTCTCAGCTAAGGCTGGAGATGGGGATTTTCCTCAGGTTTTAATTACTGCATCGTGTGTGTATCTTGTGAACAATAGGAGGCTGTGCATTATCAGTGCCCTAATGTGGTGGCCTGCACAAAGGGAATTGTGGAAACACTTACAGGGTCATCTGAACGGCCCAATCTATGTGGTGGAAGTGGAAGTGTCTGAACAATGATAGAATTTGGACACAGTCCTCTCAGCCCTACATATGTTTCCAATTTCAGCATTGGCTATCAGAAAGCCTTGGCCACTGAAACTTTATCCCCAATGACTTGTGGCCTCAGAACATTCTTGTCAGGTTCTGTCTCAGTTTTCAATGTCAATGCAAAAGGCTGCTGTTCACCTCCCATGGCCCCAAATAGAAAACTGGAACAGAAAATTTGAGAATATTGCTTTGGGTCTCACAATCCGAGGGGGTGTTTTTCAGACTCAGACATGATAAGGACTGAACGAGATTGCTGATGCTGGGAAAACTGAGATGAGAATACTGATGGCTAGAAAGGAATGTGGTAGATCTGGTGCCCAGATGAAGCCTCACTGGTGTCCATGTGCACAACCTTGCCCCTCTCCGCCCTTCACATCTGATGCTCAGAGGCCCTAACACACCAGAACAGGATCCAGGAGAAGTCAAGGGAAGGGTGGGGTGTACTCAATAACAGGCAAATTCCTCAATACCCAGTACGCTAGGGAATTCCCTTTCCAGATGAGTGTGCTTACATTCTCTTTCCCTGGGCAGTAAAGTAACTGGATGGACTCCATATATCAGGCCTTGTTGAGGTTCTGGAGCAGTGGCTGAGCTAATGTGCTCTCTTTGGTCCTCCTAGAAATGTGTTTCTTCAGTGATGTAGTGAATTTACTATCTCAGATTACAGTTAATATTGCAAGGCAATTTATTGAAACACAGGGTGGAAAAAGCCTGAATTACATCGGTGTGGATATTTCTGCTGCAGTTTGGGAACTATTTGTATATCACATGGATTTTTATGGGTGTGCGGGGTTCTTTTAACAGGAGACTTGTGTACTGCTGATTCTCCTGGGGAGAGTAAAGGGCCACCTCATTTCATCTGAACTCTGCTCTGACATGGCATATCACGTGTGTGGGATACATTTGTATTGTGACATATGAGGTGCTACTGAAGGCTATTCAATAAACAAACTAAATGAAAAATTGGGCTACCTTCTCTGAGTGTCTGTTCTGGTGTCTCATGATGTATGACTTGTGTGAAAGCCTTGCCAAGAGGCCCCACAAGTGTAGCACTTCTGCCCAGACTGTGTCTTGTGGAGTAAGCTGAGATCTGACTTCGATGAGCAACAGTCTCTACAGTGAACTCACACACAGTGTTTTCTCTCTGCATGGGTACCCTGGTGTGAGTTGCGATTTGCCTTCACTGTAATAGGTTGCCTGCCCTCTCGAAAAACATAGGGATTCTTCCCTGATTGTGTCCTCTTTTGTCCTCCTACAGCTGATTTATTTGTGTACCCTAGCCCACAGTATTTGCAAGCATATATTTCTCCCTTTGAATGAGTCTGCTGGACGGTGATGACATCTGACAGCCCTGCAAATCCAAGCCCACACTCCCTACAAGGATAGGCCCTGTCCCCTGAGCATGTATTCTGGAGTGTCTTCAACACTGACCCATCACTGGAGCCTTGCCCACATCCTGCATAACGGATTTTTACACTTCTAGGCATTTCTCCCCGCACAAAACATACTCCTGAATCCTCTTGGTGCACTTCCTCCGGTGAGTTCAGGTTTTCCTCCAGAATTCTCTCACCCTCACTAGAGCTCACCTTGGGTTCAGTGGGTTTTGTCCAGAAGACCCTAGAAGGTCCCCTCTCTCTCATACTTTTAAGCAGGGATTCGGTCCCTTTTCCCATCTCTTGACATTCATCCTCCTCATTCCCTCTCTCTGTATCAGCATTTTTCTGCAGCTCTCTCTGATCCTCTGAGTAGGGTTCCACTGATTGGAGGTGTTTCCTTGCAGATGTTACCCGGCAATCTGAGATTAGTGACTGTTCTTCACATGTAGGCAGAGCAATTTCTTTCTGGAGAAGACTCGAGGGCAGGATGAACAGCAGTGCATCTCTTTATTTGGTGGGAATGAAAGGGAATATTGTGGTCAGTGCACATGCTAAAAGCCTGTCAGGATCACACGCTTGGTTTTCCTTATTGGGGGAACAGCCCTAGGAATCCTTCCCATTGTTGTGACAATGCAGGCTGTGTGTTGCACAAAGTCTTCCTTCACAGTCTAATTTCCATTTCATGCCCACTCACAGCATCATCTTCAGGGACACACAAAGCCCACATTAATTGTGTTTTCTACCATGTTCAAACGACATGGAGATTGTGGGAAACCCAGATTCAAGTTCAAATATTCTATGGATGAAAGTGCAATGACTTAGCGGTGTGTATGTATTTGCCAAGTCGTGTTAAAGAGAGCAACTACAATCCTCAATAGAAAGAGATCTCTGTTTTCTCTCTCTCCACAATCATAATATGAAATTATGCACTGTGGCATACCACTCACTCAGTGACCAAACCGGATTTGATGCCCTCTGAAACGAATTATTCCTTTTGCAACCATTCGAAACACTATATAGAAGGAATCTCTTGAGTGATCTCTTTTAAACATATGATAGTTCTCGCTATCTTAAATAGAGATATGTCAATCTGCACCTGAAGACGGTACACTTGACTCATCTCACTAAGGAACGCTTCCAGTGTCTCAGGTGATAGCATAGGCTGTAGATTTTCAATCAGCCAGGTGTATATCTCAACACCATTTCCTATTCTATTTGTCCAGAGCGACAAATGAGAGGTCTCAGACAGCCATAGACACCCACTCATATCACTCATGCTCTAAACAACCCCACTCTCACATTTCCTTTGTCCACAGGTAACTGGGGAAATGTTAAGTCCTGGGAGAGGCCTCTCCTGACCATGTGACACACTGAAGTGCCCCTGCCACAGCCTGCGCACACAATAATATCTATCCACTTGTCCTACGTTTGTCTGTTCCAAATATTAATCTCTATAATTTCAGGACCACACTAGCACTTGTGGCTGGTTATCCTCCCTTCACCTGAGAGTGGCTCAAGTGTTCCCCAGCATCTGGTGGGTTTATTAGCAATATAATGCTCAACTCAGAAAAATGATGACTACGCGCCTATGCATATACACATTTCATTTCAATCGATGATAGAAAAAAAGCAGGAACACTTTTGGAAAAAAATGGTTTGTGGACAAAGCTGCATATTTCTTGTGACATTCTTCAGCGGAGAGAAAAACACTCCAATGCAATATGCAGGGGCATATTTATGCATGCATCTTTTGAGAGATTGGAACAAAATTAAGTGAAAATGCTGTTCGTAGTGCTGAAAGGTGTATGGGCTGGACCCTTGATTTATGTACCATCTGAGTGCAAAAGTTTCTCACTTTGCATCCGAATATACTCTATGTCAGCATTTGTACACTAAAATTTATAAGGACAGGACTCTATCTGTTTTTTTTTAATCTTTGAAGAACCACAGTGGTGCCCACATGTCCCAAGAGGAAACTCATCCTCCTACTTACCAACTCCCTTGATACCCAGCTGCTGGGCATTTTCATCCCCATACCATAACAGCAGCTCACAACCCAGGCTGATGTCCTGGCAGGTTCTGTAGAAAATCTTCCCGTGATATTTAAAGGCCACCAGGTTGTGCTCTTCCTCATACTGGGCACAGGTCACATACCTGGGATTGAGGCAGGATGAAGGGAAAGAAACCACAGCAATGAGTGCCTGACATAACCACATGAAGCCCCTCACTGACTCTTAAGGTCCTCAGGCTCTGATGCCAGCCACTTCTCAAAACACTCACAGGGTGCCTAAAATTCAGTTTCTGAGCCTCTGTCAGAATGTCCCATGAATGTGTTTCTCCAAGACCTGCATATGGTGGGCATCCTCCCTAGTACAATTTTCTGAAGCCCAGTGGTGGACTTTAGTTCCACCCTGGTTGGCAGTGAAACCCAGTGATCTCTACCTTCTCTCTAGGCCAGTCAATTTGCCTTTCACAACAAATAATGTGGAGGTTGATCTACACTCTTCTTCCACATTAGCTCACAGGACTGGATTACGAGCTCAAGCACATCATCTCTTGACAGGCCTTTCTCCAATCTCCCCAAAAGGTACTCAGAGTAGTTTTCAATTGCCTGCACTAGGCTCCTCTAGAAATTTAGGTCTATCTGTGTCTTACAGAACATTACCAAACAATAATGTTTTGCAGTATCATCCCACATTTAATAGTGTGTGTCTGAGGAAAGCTTCCCATGATCATTTCTCAGCAGGCCTCAGACTACAGTTCCATTCAGTATTAATGCTGGGATGCATTGGCACTGTGCTCTTCTCACAAATTTGGAACATTACAGTTCAGTGTTTCTAAAAGCAATCTCTTCCTATCTGTCTGCAGTGAGTTCTGTATAAGGCTATATGTTGTGTGTCTTTTCCAACAGTGAACCCATTCATGTAACCCGGAACACAGTCAGTGTCAATAGGAGTGCAGACTAGTGTCCCCAGGAATTCTCAGTTCCTGCAGGTTTTCACCAAGGTCTAAACTTTCTTTGGCATTGAGCTTTAGAGATTCAGGACTTCTGTATATTTTATCTCCTTGACTGTAAAGTCTCTTGATCTGAAAGAGTACTGTGTTGACAAAAATGTGGGATAGAGGATTCAAGAAGATTACTGTGGGAGCCATGAGGACAGGAATAGAAATATGGCACCTGGGGAATGAGAGTCCCTTCTGGAACATGGATACCTCAGTAACTTACCTCATCCAGTTCGAACAGGATTTGTCCTCTCCATCCACGTATTCATACCAATTCTCCCTTTGGTGTTCTCTAAAGAAGAGACGTAGTTAAAGATCATTTTACTTGTTATTCATAGGTAGGGGAGGAAACTATTCAAAGAATTGTTTCACATTGCAGACATCACAGCCCTCTCAGCATGCCTGGATATTCACCTGCCGCCTCTGACCATTAGATATTTTACTTGATTGTCCTGTACACATCCATGTCCCTCAGTCCAAGGAGAGCTTGAGCTCCCAAAGGGAGGAGATGCTCCGTTGTGTCTGCACATCTTTGGCCTTACTTCTGCTGTGACCCTTAAACAGTAGCCTCTTGCTCATGCAAAGTCCACTGAGCAAACAGTGGTAGCCACATTGACCTCATGCATGTGCAGCATGGGAGGTGAGAACCCAAGGAGCCTCAGAAATGGTGTGCGGGGGCAGAGAACACGGAAAGAGTAAAAACAATTCTCACCAACCAGGCATATCCCCTCCTGGATGCCTCTTCATCTTGTGTGACCTGGCCTTCAAAAGGGCCAAACCAGACACCCAACGGCAGGTCAGACGCCTCATTCCACACTCCAAGCCCAGCATCAGGGATGCCGGATGGTCCGATTCTCAACCCAGGGGGCAAAGTGAGAGCTGCACGGTTGGGATGCCGCTTGTCCACTTCAGTGTCTTTTATAAACGCAGGGGGCGCTTGCACAGGACAGTTGTCAAGGAAGTAGTCTTGACAATTCTCTCAATCTGCAGGTGAGAGGAGCAAGGAATAGGAAAGCTATAGGACATGTCTCTGCATGTCAAGTGCTTCTGAGAAATCCCAGGATCTCACTTCAGAGAACGCCCATTCACTACTAAGTGTGGACAGGAAATACCCCCTGGGTAAAGTGATGAATTCCAAAGGCCAAATTAAAGGCCAAATTACTACATGAAATCACTAGACCAAGATATACCATAGCATTGTGGGCAAGTGCAACTTACAGAGGTAGTCATCATCCTGGTGCTCGATGAGTTCTTTGTACACAGGGACCTTTACTTCTTGTAAGTTATAACTCTTGGAGACAATATCATTTCTCCTCCTTTCTAAGTTGTGAAAGAACATGTCAACAGGGTTGGTGGCATCTGGGGTGTTAGTCTACATTGGTTCTCAAAATGCTCAGTGTCCTCCCACCAAAATTTCAACCTTCATTCCTCATTCTCTCATAATTCCCTCTGGCTAATTTTCATTGATAGAGAAAAAGAGCTCAATCTGCTTGCACATGGCTAATTCCTGTTTCACTTCCATATGCCCCCATTCTCTGGCTATACGTACCAACTTTTAATCTTCATGAACTATTCTTTGAGGGTCCATAACGTGAGTAAGGCATGAATCGAAGACCTGTGCATGCAAAACCTAGATTTCATAGGTTACATCATCATCACATATGCGTTTGTTGGGCAACTGCATGAGTCCACTATGTTAAATGTAACTCAATTCTTTCATACCATGTATGTACACTATATAATAGCTCATTTTATTTTCACTTTATCCTTTAATATTCTGGAGCTCACAGAATTTAAAAGGTTTGACCCACTCTCCAGTGCAAACTTTAGTCTGAGTTCCACCCAGCATACAATCAGATGGCTGTGCAGAGCATTCCACATACCCATGGCATACACATGCACTGTTCTAGAGGACTAAGTGGAACTGTAATTTTCAAAGAACTTGCTCTTACCCGAATCTTTTCTGGACTTCTCTGCAGAGATACTTGC